>VMDR010006632.1:0-44483 GCA_007922815.1 Macrotus californicus
ATACATAAATAATAGGTTTAGTGGATGTAAAATTTTAGCCTCAAAATTTTGTGTGTGTGTTCTTTTTGCTGCTGAGATACCAGATATCAATCAGATCCTTGTTTCATTGTATGTGACCTTTTTCTTTGTAAGATTTAAAATATTTTTCAACTATTGAGGTTACTTTCTCTTTGTTTTTAATATTCATAAACATCTTTAAAGTGAATTAAGGTATGGACAATTTCTTCTTTTTTGAAGATTTTATTTATTTATTTTTAGAGAGAGGGGAAGGGAGGGAGAAAGAGAAGAAGAAAAACATCAATGTGTGGTTGTCTCTTGCACGTCCCCCACTGTGGACCTGGCCCACAACCTAGGCATGTTCCTTGATGGAGAATCAAGCTGGTGACCCTTTAGTTCACAGGCTGGCACTCAATCCCCTCAGCCATACCAGCCAGGGCAGTATGGGTAGTTTCTTAGCTATGTTTGTATGCTAGAAAGTTTTTCAACCATGCTTTTCTAATTTGAGAATGTTATTAGTCATTTATTTTTAAATATTTTCCCCTCATATTTTTTCTTTATTTCAACTATAAGTATCATGTTTTTCATACACAGTTTGTTTGTTTATTTAGTGACTTCAAGCCCTAGCTTATGGTTCTGATATCCTCTTTATTTCTTTGGGGATATTTAATGGATTTGTGTTTAAATTTTATCTGTTCTATTACATTCCTTTATCTGGTACAGACAATTTAATTTGTAATAATTCTGTCAGACAAGCAGTAAAGTATAGTGGTAGAAGCATAGACTTTGGGGCCAGACTGCCTTACTTTCAAAGCCCATCTCTGCCAATGCATAGCTATATGATTTGGAGCAAATAACAACCTCTTTTTGCTTTTGCTTTTTCAAATTCAAAATTTGGATAACAGGGCAGTAGTGAGGATTGAATAGATTGACATTTGTATCACACAGAATCAGTGTTGGGTAAGTTTGCTATTATTGCTAGAGTCATTTTATTCCTCAGATGTATTATTTCCTGCTCCGAGTTGATAATTCCCTGTTTTTCTTAGTACTAAAGGATAAACTCCCAGTCTTAGCTACTGCTTCTATTGATGCATTTAGGGAAGACAATAAGGAGTGCCGCATCTCATGACAGAGAGCATTTGCAGTCACAACCCCTACTTCTAGTATGGAATTGATCTTCTTTAAGATTTCCTTTTCTCTCAGTTGAAAATACCTGGTTTAGGGGAGTGGAGGTGTGGGGGAAGGGAGACTTTTGTCAACCCGCTCGTGTTAGTGAAGTCTCCTACTCCCACTGGCCAAGGGCTGTTCTGATGCAATGGTCTGCCCTGGATGTCTTCTCCTCTGGTCTGCTGTCTGACTTTGTCCTCTGCACCACCACCAGAGGACCTGATTGCTTTCTCTTGTCCCTTGGTTACCCACGGTTCTTATACTAGCTTGGGAGATTCGTCTACCTCCTTTTCCTTATTTTGGGAGTTTCCAGTGTTGGATTGTGTGTAGGAAGCCAGAAATCTTTGCTACTTTTCTATCTTGTCATGATCTAAAAGTTATGCTTCATGCTTTGGTTTATAAAGGAAGAAACAGAGGCTCAGTATGGGAGGGGACCTGATGCTTGTTGAATTCTTGTTATGTTCGAGGTGTAGGTTCTAACACCATGAAGATGAAGATGATGATGATGATGATGATGATAACAATGTCCCCCTTCCTATCTGGCATGAAACATGGTATATACTTGATTTCAAATCCTCACAATTCCTATGAGGAAGGTAACATTATCTTTTTCCTGCCCAAGAGGCTGCTGAAACTGAGAGCTTAGGTAATGGCGTAATGAGACAGAGCAGAAGCTACACGTGACCCTCTGCTGTAAAAACCAGGTCCTCTCTTTCTCCCTCTCTGCTTGGAGTGTTTTGGGTGTGAAATGCCATGCCCAAGGCACAGCATGCACAGGTGACAAGTGACAACCCTGCACCAGATCCCAGGCTAATGATTCCTGACCCTCTCTGCTCTCTGAAACATGCTCCACCCTTGTTGTCTTCCTTATCTCTGCCCATGAATGTGGGCCAGGCCTTGGAATATGGTCTACAAGCTCCTGAGTGGAAAACCACCAGCAGAAAACAAGGAAGAGGAAATAAAAGGTGAAGAGGAGAGTCAGCACTGTATTTATCACTCTACTTCATTACGAAAGACCTGAGAAGCTCACCAAAAACACCCATCGCAAATCATGTTATGGTTAACAAAACAGTCATTTAAGCCACTTGTCCCCACTGACAGTGTCCTGAGGTACCATGGTGGCCTTTCTGTGTTTTATTTTAGGGCCCAGTACAAAAGGTTGTCACCTTAACGTAATTCACTTTTTATCATTAAGATTCTAAAAAATTGAATTGTGTTGGACACAGGTCACCATAATGAGAATTTAATGGCGACGTATTACAATGCAAGCTAAGCTTTGAATACGAGCTGAAGGCATCACATTGCTACTGACCTATGCAAATTTCCATCTCAGTGGCCCCGTTCTTCCCCACTGTGGCATCTGGGGACCCCCTCCCTGCTTTCCTCTCATCTCCTTAAACAATGATTCCCTCATTTTCATATTAATTGCATCACTTAACTGAGATAATGCTCCCTCTGAAATGAGCAAAGGGATGAATCACCGAAACGGGCCATTATTCTTTTTGCTTAACCAATTTCACAGGCCCCGCACAAAGCACTGCCTTCATTTGGCTTCCTATAATTGCTTATCATTAGGCCCAGCCGCCCCATGAAGTATCTTTTTATTTATTTAAGTCTCATCTCTGATGGATGGAAGATGAGTCACTTGCATATCTGAGGAGACCAGACTGTTCCAGGCAAGGGGAGGGTGGAATACACAGGGGAATTTTGAAGACAGAAATCAAGGAGAAGCCACTGAGGTGGATGGTCCCACCCCTTCTTCTTTCCTACACAGACTGGGGCAGGGGACAGCCGCAGCCATCAGGTGACTTAGGGACATCCAGCAGCAGCCCATCAGCTCCCCACAACTGAGAGGAGGGAGGGCTTTACCCATTTGATGATGGCAGATCAGTGCCCACAGCAGGGTGTATGAGGCTGTCTGGGTGCCCGTTTTATCAGGGAATGCTGCGCCCATGTTCATGACTGGGCGGGTGAGAGCATGCAGCCTGGACTTGACCTTCATATTCTGGACCCACTAGCATGACATTGCTAAAGGAGCATTGTGGAAGATTGTTATTTATTCTCTCTCTCTTCTCTCTCTCTCCCCTTTAGGCAACATGGAATGGTGAGTGAGAGGGAGGGAAGGAAAGGACATTTTCCAAGGGAAATTAGGCCGTTATCAGCCAGAGACACACTCAGAAAGGCCTCGGGGAAAGAATGGCTCCCTTGCCACGAGAATGAAAAACTATTAGCCTGTCAGGAGAGCCGGGCTGAAGCATTCCCTGGAGGTTTACTGGGAGCACACCGTGTACTGTGTTTCCGTGGATAAGAGGGCCTGTCTCAGAGCTGGAGTTAGCTATCAGTGGCCTTGCTCTCCATTCTGTCATATTGTTTCTCAGATATCGCTGTTGTGACTCATGTCCCCTGTCTGTTTGGTGGCTGCTGTAATTTCACCTGTAGGTCTCAGACACCTTTGTGCTCAGCCCTCACCAGGCTCTTCAGCTTGCACCACACCCCCTCACATTAACCCATCGAGAGCCCGGCAGGGAACAAATAACTGCTCTGAGAAAGAAAACATGGTTTCCTGACTAGTTTCTTTTGTTTCTTTGTGATATCCCTGGGATGACTGACAGGGACTGAAGTCCCGCCCGTACTGTCACCCTCCTTATCACGGAAGGGAGCTGACTGTGGGAGTACACCTGGGCGGGTCCTTGTTAGAGTCAGAGTCAGCACGAGACCATCATTCTCAGGATGTGGTCACTGAACCAGCAGCACGGCATCACTTGGGAACTTGTTAGAAAAGGTAATTCTGAGGCCCACCCCAGATTATGGAGTCGGAAAACCTGAACCCCACTGGTCTTGGCTCCGCAAGCCCTCCTATCACCTCGATGTTCTCTAGATGGAAGCCACCACGGTTTGGTGTGCCTATTTTATGTTTTTATAGTGCTCCCACATGCAGCCCCTCACAGGGGTCTCACCATGATTCTGCAGGACTGGCCCGAAAAGGCAAAGCTGGTGGGGTTATGACCACACTGATGATGAAAAGGTAAAAGTAGTAAAGACTATATGACTTGTTCAGGGTCCCCCAACCTGCTGGAGCTCAAAATTGTCTTCCCACTGCCGGGCTACTCTCACTCCAAAGTGATCGTTCCAGGGGGAGAAAACCTACCATCAATGGAGAAACATGAAAAGAGGGATTTCCCATATTCCTGTAGGTATGATTACGAGCACGTTAGAAATCCACATCATTGCCTTCGGAAAGAGGAAGACCCAAGGGTAAGATTCAATGTCATCATTAGCCATTAAGAGTGCTGGTTTAAAGTGTAAAGGTAGAAAGATGTGGAGGTCAATTCTGCCTGTGCTGTTTCTTACCAGTTGTGGGAGCCTGGCCAAGGTGACAATCTCTCAGAGCCCTGACTTCCTGATTCTATAACAGAGCTGATAATAGAAGCACTCACCTTCGAGGTTGTTTTGAGAATCAAAGGACTTAATGCATGAATTTATTAATGCATGCTTGAATTATATCCAGCAGTTCATAAATGGTAATATTATTATTATAAGAATTAAAATAAGAGGGGGTAAAGACTGACATATATCCCAGCTGTTAACTGTTCAAAATGGTGAGATCAGCAGATATTTACTGACCTCTTTTTACATGCCCGTGTGTTTTGTATCTTGAAGTCCTCTCACAGATATGGGACAGGTCAATGGTTGAGTTTTGGAAAAGGTGGGACCAGATATGGGACCAGGACAGGAGCATTTTCTGGGGTGACTGGAGGCAGCAGAGCTGAGGGAGACTGAACTGTGCTTCGGATGAGGCATTAGGCCTGGAGTTAGGAACAAAGAACCCAGCAGGATAAGATTACAGGTTGGATGAGTGTGATGAATGAATCAGGCAGGTATAGACAGAGTTTGCAGGGGAGTTTCCTGTAAGTCCTTTGGGGCCAACCAGTGAGTTATGGATGGCAATGGAGGTCCATTTATATGTGGGGCAGTCATTCTGGCTTGGAGATTTATGGTTTAAAGGGCTCACAAGGTTTCTGCTGTGCTAGATGCTACAACAGGCTAAATCTTATTTTTGAAAGGATATTGAGAATTACTATACCGGAGCCTTCTCCCTGTCTTCTGCAACCATAGGGCAAAAGAACATGAGGAACAGTTGTGGTGCCCCCTTCTCCTTTCCAGGTGTGGCTTCACTGGGGTGGTGGTTAATTCCTTGGGCTATGCCTGGGGAGCCCACTCCACAAAAATGTCGCACATTCTGTCTCCCCATTCTGCCTCTGACTATATGGGCAAGATGAGCCCTGAGTCTTATTCATACAGCTTGTTAGGAGAAGCCATTCAGGTTCTGTTCTCCAGGCTCATGTCTCACTCTCCTCCCCACCCCACCAATCTCCCTTAAGATATGTTTTCTGAGGTGAGGAGGTGACTTTAGGACTGGCTACATTTTCTAGTCTATGTTTTATCAGAACTCTGATAAATTAATAGCGTGGCAATTAAGTTTTGCATTTATATTTAATTACTACATATGTAATCAAACAGGTTCAGAACAAGTCTCCCCAGAATGTGCCACTTTGACATGAAGACTGTTTTGAGCTGAAGACAATCAAGACCCAAGAGACTTACTTCCCCTTAAACCTTGTGAAAAAATTTAGATAAAGGGCCTGGTTCAAAAGGAGAGCTATCACCAAAAATAACTACAAAGAGTGTGGGCCAGGATGTCTCCCTCCTCTTTGAAGTCCTGGAGCCTTAATCCCTTCTCCTTTGCTCAGGATGCCATATAATTTTCAATTGCCTGACTGCCTGTGAGTCTCCTATTTTTGTGAGCTCCCACACACATGTAACTAAATTTGCTTCTCTTCTGTTAATCTATGTTATGTTCAGTTGTTTATTAGAGCAGCCAAAGAACCTAGAAGGATAGAGGAAGAATAATTTCCCCAACATAATTAATAAATACATTAATACAAATATAATTAATTTGTATCAATTAATGGGCCTTGGAGGTGGAGCCTTTGGGAGATAATTAAGTTTAGATGAGGTGTAAGAGTGAGCCCCCCAGGATGAGAATAGTGACCTTATATGAACAGAAATAGACCAGAGTTTGCTCTCTCTAACATCCAAGGATACAGCAAGAATGTGGCTGTTCTCATGCTAGGAATTGGGCATACACTAGGACCAGCACCTTTATCTTGGACTTGCAGCTCCTATAACTGCATTTAAACCACCCAGTTTATGATATTTCAGTATAGCATTGTGAGCTGACTAATGCATGAGTCAATGGTTTGCCTCCTGTTTGACAACTGACCCTTTTGGTTGCATCTTATTGTCAGGACTCCAGATGACAGGAAGGATGAACCACCCTTTAATCCCCTAACAGGACTGTCTACTCAAGCTTCTTCTGGCCATAAGGAGTCATTGCTACCACACATGATACTTTCAACAAACACTTCTTTAGTTCTGCTTGCATGGCATTAACAATAAGAAACTTACTACTTTCATCGCAATCTCCTTCATCTAGACTGTGAAACATTTTGGGGGAAGAAAATAAATCATCATTGAATCCTCAGTCTAAAATTGTGTGTTATTTAGCAGAGACTCAATGAATCTTTGTTGAATTAGTGATATGTGGATGCAAAGTACCTTTACTCAATGCTAGAGCTAAATAGTTTATTATGAGTCATTTACAATGATGTAGAAATGAAGGGATAGATATTTCAAATAACTTTTCCAAATTCAGTGAGTAAAGATCTAGGAGTAGAATCTCACTCCTTTGATACGTCGATTTTCCACGGTAGCATTTTTTAGTGTGAACATTTTTCTCCCTGAAGAATTTCAAATCCACAGTAGACAACAAAAGGAAAACAGATGAAACCACGTGGAGAAAGATGAAGTGTCCATTGTCTGTTTCTGATCTGGAGGGCCTAGGATTTCAGAAACTAAATAATTGATGTGGGGTAGAGATTTTAGCCTAAGCTTTCATCATGGTGTAGGTAGAATGAACTTAGCCTGGAAGGATGAGCAAGACTTAGATGGGTAGACATGCAGAGATGAATGAATGTCAGGCATTAGCAAAGGTACTAAGAGTGCAGTGAGATTTGTGAGTGTGAGGTACAGTAGGGAATGGACAGAGAGTGGCAGGAAGTAAGATTGAGGACAAAGTAGGGTCAGATCATAGAGAGGAGTCTTCAAAGCTGGGGTAAGAGACAATAATAAGCCATTACAAGTGTTTGAGTTTAAGCAAAATAGAATAACATAGTGCTCTATAAAGAATAATATGAAAGTGATATTTGAGATGAATTCAAATAAGAGAGGTTGGAAACCTTCATTATACCTGCAGACGGTTCAGTTCTCCTTCTCCTCATTATTTTATTTCAGTAGTGTTTTTTTTCTCCAGTAGTGCCCTAAATGGCAAGAATGCTAAAGGGAAGGACCTCCCTGGTGCTCCTAAATCATACCATATTACCTCTTTGGATCTCAGTTCACTTCTCTGTAAATGAGAATTACCCTAGTCCATAAACTGCCTCTTTCTACAGGATATGCCTTGTATCAGATCATACCAAAACCGGAATAATTGGTGTTAGGAACCACCAATTTTTCTTGATATAGAATTGTCATGATAAAGCTACAGTTTAAGAGAAACTTACAGAGTGGTAGCACAGAAATATTTTTGTGAACATATTATTAAAATGAACAGGCTGACTTTAAAGCTGATGTATGTCACAAAAATTAAACTGGGAGACAGCTGAGCTTACAATAATGATCCTGAAGAAAAATCTTCCTCTACAGTTTCAGAGTACAGGACCATTTGTATCAATGTGTGTGGGTTAAGCTGCCACAAGAAAGAAACTAAAAACATAGTAGCTAAAACACAATAAAGGCTTGTTTTCTTCTCACCTAACAGCGAAGCAGGAGAAGCAGGAATAAACATTCCAGGTCAGCAGATGTGGTTGGTGGTAGGAAGACAATCATTGCTTCGTGCAGCCTTTCCGGGACAAGGGCTGACTGAGAGTGGCTCTGCCATCTTCAATATCTGGCTCTTAATGCTATCCAAATATCATTATTGATCTCTGGCCACAGAAAGGAGAGGAATGTGGACAAGTCAGGAGACTTTTATGGCCCAGGTCTTGATGCGATGCACATCACTTTCACTCACATCCATTGGCTCACATGGAGCTGCAAGGAAGGCGGCACCTAGGGAGTCCCGCACCTAGGAAGAAAGGAAGACTGGATCTTGGTGGGCAGCTGCAATTCTTTTCATTGAAAATCTAAATGGCACTCTGATCTCTATGTTACTGATGAAGACAATGAAATTCTGGTTAAGTGAACTTCTTGGGAAAACTTTGGCTACCCATGCATGAATCATGGCAAAATTTAAGGTTATTCCATCGTGTTTGTATTTATACTCTAGCCAAAAAGGGAATTATTTATAAAATCAATAATTTAGAGGACATCTGCAATGTGCCTAGCTCTGTATCTGTGTTATATGCTTGGAACCTTGTGGTGATCATATCCTATTGGCCTTCTGACTGGAGAGGTTGATTTCTGCACATGTTGAATAATAATGAAGCTTGGTCTGCCTTTGATCACTACACAGTGCTTGAAACCCATAGTTACACCCTTAATTTCTGATATGGATTAAAATTTCTAGATAACATATGTCACATATTAAGTAGCTCTCTATGTGTTCATAAGGCCATAAATTTCTCAAGCAGAGAGGGAGTAAAATTTCTTGCTGGTTTATAAAATTCTTGTAGCACCTATCATAGGGTTTTATAATCAGATAAGAAGTTCTACTCTAAGTTCCTTACCTTTAATTAGTTCATTTAACGTCTTACGTTATGCTTGCCTCCTCAGAAAGAAAAAACTCCATCCAGTCAATTTTGAAACAAGGTTGGGGTAAATAGGACGTGATAATGAGTGTGAAAAGGCTATGATATTATAAAATTTGGTGGAGGTACATAGAATCATTATTATGATAACTCATTGGTACTCTGATGTTTACCAGAGTATTGAACACACATTTGCTATCATGAAACATTCAAAATGTTGTTTGTGACGTAGGACTTCTTATTGCCACTTTGCAAAAGAGAGAATTGACATTCAGAGGGGTTAGTGGCTACTTCTTGGTCCACAGCTGGTAAGAATGATATAGACGTAGTGTGTGACATAAAGGAAAAATGGTTGTCCTAAAGACTTGTATTTTAGGCCCACTTCCAGTAAAGATTAGCTGTGCGAGTTTAGAAAAATCATCTTTCCTTTCTGGATCTATTTCCTAATCAGAGGGAACAATATTTTTCCCCTTATAATCTCACAAGGTTATTATGAGTAGCATAGAAGCAATATATCAAGATTATCTTAAGTTTTTAAAATGGCTTTAATGAGAATCAATAATTCTTGGTTCTGTCTCTCAAGTCACTCTGCAGTAGCAGGAAAAATACAAGGTGAGCTGTATGTTGTTGGAAGTTGCTTATCATTTAACTCACGACATGAGTGCATGAGACTCTAGCTTTCAAAGACGGGCCGTTATGTTATAGAATATTAACACTGGAGACCCTTAAAGTTTGACCTCATGAAATCTGCTGTCAAACACAAAACTCTGCTAGATGGTATCTTCCAGGTTCTGTTGCAATAATTCCAGCAACAGGAGCTAACTTACTCAAAAGAAGGAACATTTCATCTGGGTATTTGTTTTAATTGGCATTTATCAAGGCAGGTACTGTGTTCATGAGCTAATGCAGAGGATTGGATTGTCAAATTAGACTTACAGAAATCAAAGCTCTTACTCAGAAGCAAGATTTATTAATAACTTCAGGGCTACAAGCAATGAAGTGGCATAGGTGAAGCAGAGAGAGAGGTCTGGGACCATCTGCACAACTCCCCAGATCTTTCTGTCCAGCATCAGAGACAGAATCTCTGGCCCAGCATAACAGGTGAAGTCCATACATGAGCTCTGCAGGTTACTGCATACAGAAGAGAGTGTTTAGGTTAAGAAATATTTTCATTTATACTCCAGATAATTATATAACGCGTGTTATGTGCTCCAAGAAACCACGCCTTGTAATTCCACAGATTCTAGGTTTGTTTACCACAAGTGATTCTAAACCAGGGACATCATGCCAAGAAAATTCCTTAAATAATCACTGTCTTCTAGGAAAGATCAAGCCTTGATTTTCCAGGTGGTCTAGTTATCAGCATGTTTACGGGAGGTTAGACTGGTTGTTTTCCTTTCCCTAGAATGTTCTCTGGTAACTAAGAGAGAAATGAACCAAAGACCAATTACTTTAATTTCTTTCTCTCCAGCTAAGTAGGAGAAATGTCATGATGAACACAACATACAAGGTCTTCGACTTTGATCAATTCATTGACCTAAGAGAGAAAGGGAAATATTCAAACAAATTTGATAGGAATAGCTAGTCTACTAGTGCTGATCAAGAACATTTGCACTGTGATTAGAAGTTATACCCATGAAAAGCAGTCCAATTTCAGATCACAATTGCAATTTCAAGTGACTTTTGACTTGGTATTCATAGTTGAAGCCACAGCTAGAGATGCCATACAAATGGCAGGCCAGCCTCAGGTGACAGTTCTAGTTGCCTGTCTTGTACCTCAGCTTTAGCTGTTCTGGAAGGTGCCACCAAGGCTCACCTAAGGGTATTTTATGTTTGTAGAATAGTTTGTATTTTAACATAGAGCGTTCCACAAAAAGCCCAGATTAGATGAGAATCCATTTAGGTATTTTCAATCATTACATTAACAGATACACTCAGAGAAATTTATTTTAAATGTATGTGTGCAGAAGGCCAATGGTACAGATGTACATTGACTGTTACAGGAGCCCAGCTAATGACACATGGGCTGAGTCCTAAGGCATAAGCAGAATATAGCCAAGTCAGGAACAGGGGACAGGGAACTTCAGGCAGAAGCCAGCTACTGAGCAAACACACAACTTGGCATGTGCCAAGACTCAGGTAGTTTGGTCCTTGCTGAACATGAATGCAAAGCAGGAGTGGAAGGCTTTGGAGCTGGTGCAGTGAGCAGGAGTCAGACACAGACACTCTAGGAGCTATTTTGAAGAGAACTTGGATTGTACCTTGTTGACATGGCAGAGTAGGGTTGAGATATGGTCTTTCCAATGCCAGTCCCTATCAGTGCTATAAAGTTTTTACTCTTTTTGACATTAAATGGACCACTCTTGTTAGTTTATTGTTTTTACTCTGGCCCTTATACCTATGGAGGAAACATCCACTTTCCCTTTAACCTAACAGCCTTCAGACCCTTGAGGACAGATCTCATGTTCTCCCTGAGCTTCTCCTGGGCAATGTTTTCATGGCACAAGACCTTCAGTCTCCTTGGCACCCTGGCATTCCTCTGAGTCCAGTATTTTCCATGTGCTAGGATTCAGGGGCTGGTGAGGGATACTGCTTTCCGAGCTAGGGGAGGGGAAGCAATTCAGTCTTGGGTAGTGGGACATTGGATGTTTCATCCTAACTAGGCCTCTGCTAAATTTCGACTTTCCACATGAAACTCAGTTTCTTGCTCCTTTGACATCCAATTATGATTTGATTGGAGCTTCACTGATTCCAAGAAAATGTTCCAAATCCTCCTTGAAATTTCTACTTATTCTCTGGAGTTTACTTTCCTTTGCTTCTCCTCTGTGGCATGTTGCCATGAGTCTGTGCATTGTCTTTGAATGGCAGTGAAAACTGAGTGCCTAGAACAATGCTTGGCACCTGGCAGGTCCTCAGTAAATTTTGTTGATTGAATGGAGACCAACATTCAGGCAAAACACAGCATCTTCACTGGATACTCCCTTGCTTCAAGTACTTTTTAAGATGGATGATCACAACAGAGTGTTTAAAGACGGTTAGAGAAAACAATTTAGGTGATACAAACAAAGTTTATTTAACCCTTCATGAAGCTGATAGTCCCTTGAGAAAGCTTCAAAATGGGGAAGTAAGCAGGAAGCTTTATAGAGTACAGAGTAAAGAACAAAGAAGAGACCAATAGAAAAATATCTGCGGCTGGGACCACTTAGCCAACCTTGTTTGGGTGAGAAGGTCCTGAGTTGGTTTGGCTTTGGGCACACTGGTTATATTGTATTTCTGGTCAAGCACAGCATTTACATGGACAAAAAGTCATCTAAGTTTCAGTTTATTGACGTGGTGCCCTAGGCAGGAGCAGCTCCATTTTGAAACTAGAAATTTATTTTGACAAGAGTAAGGCTGCAATTTTTTGCCCTTTGTTTCTTTTCTCTAAGTGTGTTCTTGTAAGAGGGTACAGAGCATGGGTCCTTTGATAATAGGGGAACACCCCCACAATCCTCCTTCAGGTAGGATTGGGGGGCAGAAAAGGGGCAGGAGGGGTGCCCACAGAGTGGAAAGTACAGAATTTAAGACATGTCACATAACAAAGGCAAGTTAACAGCCCATGATGTCCTGAAAGGAAGACCTCAGAAGCTGCAGAATTGTGTATGTGACTGTGAGAACATGCAGTGACTCGTGACATAGCCGAGGGTGGGGAGAAGCTCAGACAGGGCCTATGTGAACTAAGGGTTGGGGTGTGGATGTCCACCCCGGATGCCTGTGTATCACTGGGAACTTTTGCCCTGACTAAAGATGGCAGGCAAAAGAGGAACAAAGACACTGGGGTGCTGACAAAAATGGAGGACACTAATGCACCATAGGAAGAGCTGGATGTGAGGTCTTACAAGAAGTTCTGAGCTAAGCATTTAATATTGGAGTGAGAGGTCTGAAGGGCAGGCTGCCACCAAGTCGGGAGGTCTGCCTGGGAGGCCTACCTGGAAGTCTGCCTGCAGAAGATGGCAGCAGAGCTAATGGAGTTGTGGGGACCTGCCTGGCCACCCAGATTCATGAGAGATGCTTGAAGTTGAACTGTGACTGAGAAAGCTGAGCCACAGACTTCTACTTGTCTGAAAGATGGTACCTCTGAGTGGCATATTCTGGAATTGGCCTAGTTGGGGAGAGGGAGGCAGGACTATTTGTTTTTGGGTGTTTTAAAGGGAATGGGACTTAATGGCAGAAATCTGCCATTATTCTAAATGTGAATAACCTTTAAATAAACAACCCCTTTCCTTTTTCACCAGACTCTTGCCTTGGGAGTCATGCTTCCTGGTGGTAGGTAATTGAACACCACAGCTGCTTCAGAACACCATTGGCTGGTTCTGTAACATTCTGAAGTCCTTCTTTCTCTTCTGTCCCCTTGGAGCCACAAATTCTTTTCTTCGATTAAGAACAATGGTATACTGGTGAGTGTTTAACAATGGGCTCTCCCAAAATTCCTACAATGGATGATTTCAAAGGACCAATGAGAGGTCACTGAATATAGATTCAGGAAGAGATGTGTTGAGCATTTCTTTAAAAAATTTTTTACATTTATGTTTTACAGTTGTTTCAATTATTTCCCCCTTTGCTCCCCTCTACCAAGCCCACCCCCACTTCCATAGTCAGTCCCCATCTTGTTGTCCGTGTCTATAGGTCTTTCATACATGTTCCTTGGCTAATCCTTTGACATTCTTCCATCAATCCCCTCTCTCTCTTCCCCTCTTACCCCTGTCAGACTATCGATTCCATGTTTCTATGCCTCAGGATCTATTTTGCCAATTAGTTTATTTTGTTCATTACATTCCATTTATAGGTGAGATCATATGGTATTTGTCTTTCACTGACTGGCTTATTTCACTTAGCATAATACTCTCCAGTTCCATCCATGCTGTCACCAAAGGTAGGAATTCTTTCTTTCTGCTGCGTAGTATTCCATTGTGTAAATGTACCACAGGTTTTTGATCCACTCATTTACTGATGAGCACTTAGGCTGTTTCCAGCACTTGGCTATTGTAAATAGCACTGCTATGAACATAGGGATGCATACGTTCTTTTGAGTTGGTGTTTCAGGCTTCTTAGGCTATATTCTCAGCAGCGGAATCACTGTCATAAGGCAGTTCCATTTTCAGTTTTTTGAGGACCTCCACACTCTTTCCTACAGTGGCTGCGCCAGTCTGCATTCCCAGCAACAGTGTACTAGCTCTTGAGAGTTTGTTAAACCTGGTCCTCCCGTCACTTATAGTTTGCAAAACAAAGGAGCCACTTTCCTTAGAGGATGATTGACATCGCAATTACTTTTCTCTCTTATTACATTAAAAGAAAACCTTGTTTCACATAAATTAGACTTTCAAAACCAGATTTTCTAGGCTTGCAAACTAGTGCTCAACTGTTTAAACCAGGGGGACTCAAAGAACAGAGGTGCTGCTCCCCCAGAAGGCACTTGGAAACTTATGGACTGCTTTGGGCAGTGGCGATAACTGAGGTGCCAGAGGCAAACTTGGTGACCAAAGATCAGGCATCCTGAGTATTCCGCCACGTGAAAGACGGTCCTGCACAACAAACGGTTGTCCTGCCCCCGGAGTCTATGGCACAATCTTTGGAAAATCCTGCTCTACGCCAGGCCTCCCACAGCTTGGCTTTCTGCCAGACCATAGTCCTTTACATTCTACTAAACTTTTGTGAGAGACATAATCACACCCTGATGCTTACTGAAAAGGGAAGTCCTGTGTTTAATGACAGATGCTTACTTTATTCCTAAAAAATTGAAATGAAATGCACTGAAATGAAACTTTTTTTCTCTATTAACCTTTCTCAGCATTTATAATGGCCATGTTAAATCAAACCTCATCACAACGTAATGGGGCCTGACTAAAATACTGCAGGTATGATGCTGAGTAATTTCGTAAATTATTAAATGGTAATTGAAAGTAATATAGTAGAATACATTGCTCTTCTGAGGGGGAAAATGCAGAAGACTTTGGAGGGAAATAAAATTGGTTAAAATATAGCATATAGGAAAGTCTTCTAAGCAGGGCAGAGAAGGGCAGTACAAGATCTGAACTTTTAACTATCCTTTAACTTTTGGCATTGGGTTAAAATATGTAATTTTGATACCAGGATTATGGCTCCTTTTTGAAACATTGCAAGACTTCTAGATTCCTGTCTCACTTTTTGTACTCAGACATTCTTTAGGGCAAAAGGATCACATTCAAATTATTTTTTATACTAAATGTCTCTCGATGCTACTGCTGAGTTTTTCAGTAAGAGAGAGGGGTTGGGCCCAAATCAAAACACAACAAAGAAAAGTGGGGATTTGTAGCCAAGGAGCAGAGTGGTGTTGGTGGGGGGTGGTGGGTAAAAAATTACTGAAATGATAGGGTAATTCTTTGCTAAACTGACCTAATAGGATTCCTGTTGAAGGCATACAGGGTGATTGAATACTACCTGGGAGATGGTGGGAGTGGAGAAATTTGGTCAGACATGGAGGGTGATCAGATATTGAAAATAGGGGATTTTGGCTAACCTGAGTGACTTAGGAGAATTCTTGTTAAACCTGGACTCTATGGGCAGCAGTGTGGTGATTGCTGTGGGAAGGAGGGTATAAGAAGACAATCTGGTAATGGGAAAAAAATACAATAAAGATTAAGTGAAAAAACCTCAACACCTAACAAATAAATGATCCAATTAAAAAGGGGCAGAAGGTCTGAACAAACACCTCTTCAAAGAAAATATACAAATGGCCATACAATATATGAAAAGATGTCCAACTTCACTGGCTATTAGGGAAATGGAAATCAAGACTACAATGAGATACCACCTCACAACTGTTAAAATGGCTGTTATCAACAAGACTGGTATTAACGAGTATTGGAGAAAAAGGAACTCTCATGCGCTGCTGGTTGGAATGTCAACTGGATCAACTACTATAGAAAACAGCATGGCAGTTGCTCAAAATACTAAAAATAGGGTTATCATATGACCCAGCAATTTCTCTTGTAGGAATCTACTGAAAAAAACTTGAAAACATTTATTCACAAAGATATATATATATATATGCATCCTATGTTTATTGCAGTATTATTCACAGTGGCCAAGATATGGAGACAGCCAAGGTGTCTTTCCATAGAGGATTGGATAAAGAAGATATGGTACAAATATACCATGGAATACTAGAAAAGATGAAACACTGCCATTTGCAACAACATGGATGGACCTTGAGAATATTATGCTAAGTGAAATAAGTCAGTCAGAGAAAGCTAAGAACCAGATGATTTCACTCATATGTGGAATATAAAACTAAAAGTCAGAGGCACAGACAGACACCACTATGGTGGTTACCAGAGAGAAGGGGGTGTGGTGTGGCAGACTTTAAATGGACCAAATATATGGGGATGGAAGGTGATCTGATTATGGGTGATGGGTACACAGTACAATATACAGATCACATATCACGGTAATATACACTTCAAACTGATATGACCCTATTAACTAATGTCACTCTGGTAAATTTAATAAAAATTTAAAAAGAAAAAGAACGTACTCTCTAAAGATGAAAATGCAAGCCCAAGGTCTGTGCTAGTTGAGCAGAGGGCTCATGGAAGCTTGACTAAAGTGTGGCCAAGGAGAGACTTTTGGTCAGCAGACTCTTGTTTCATCCCCAGCCTCAGGGAGAAAGCTTCTAATACTCCACCATTAACATTATGCTTACTGTAGCTTTTTTTACCCTTCTTTTTATAAATATCTGTTTACAGATGGTAAAGCTCTCCATCTTATCCTGTTTTATTGAATTCATTAATTACAGTTGCTTTGAATTCTGTCTGAAAACCCAATTGTGTGATCACCTTTGGGTAACTTTATACTATTTTGTTTTTTCCCTTTTGGTTCTTGATCATTTGTTATATTGTCCTGGAAACACTTAATTTTTTATGAAATGCCTGACATGTGTAGGGAAAGTTTCAGAGGCTCTGGTTGACATTACTTTCCTGGAGAGACTTACGTTTCTCCCGGCAGTTATGTAGAGTAGGGGACTTGATCTAATTAATTCTGAGCTTCTGGCTTTATTAGGGCTTATTTTTTTATGTGTTCCCTTGCTTCCTGGGCGTAGCGCTGTAATGCTCTCAACTGAAAGCCTGAGTTTTCTATCATGCCTTCCCCTACGATGACCTGGGACTCCAATTTATCTTTTCCCACCTCCATATGACTGCCTCAATCTCTGCTCAGATGTTTAACCTCTTAGCAGCTATTTTCTGCTTGATTTTTCATTATTTAGCATCATGAATGTGCAGTTTACAATCAGGGAGTAATTTGGGGAAATTGCATGAGTAATTTTGGGCTCACTTTTCTGCGGTTCCCTTTTCTCTGGGACATGGGCCCCTCTTGCCTTGGCTGCCTTAATCACACTAAATTCTAATTTCTGCCTTCCTCTTTCAGGGATACTGCCGCAAACTCTATTTGCTTTCAATTTGTCCTCTGTGCCCCTTGCTGAAGCTTGACAAAGCCCCTAGGAACAAAGTGGCAGTGGAGTAAGGCTCATCTTAGAACTCTTTCTTTCTCTCTGAAATTCTAACCTCAATTGTTATCTCCCTTGCCTGCTTTCTGATGCCTTCAGAAAAATTATCTTTTTTAAAATGTATTTAATCTAGCTTTTAGGACCTCAATAAAAGGATTATTATGACATAAACTATTCCTAATAACTGGAACTATTTTATTCATTTTGAAGGCTTCCACAATTTCAAGTTTTGGGTATGCCATGTATTTATTTAGTATATGTTGGGCTTCTGGTGTTTTTCTAAGTTTTCACTATATATGAACAATGCTACATGAACATTTTTGTAATATAATTTCATGCAACTGTACAAGTCACCCTTTAGGATGGATTGTTAATAGTAGAATGACTAAAAACGCCCATCTTCTATTGGCCAGAAGTCAGTGTCATGGCCTCAAACTAATTGCAGGGTGGATGAAAAATTCATAGTTTTTGTATGTTCAGGAAGAGGAAATGGTGTGACAGACAGAGAATCGTCTTTTCTACCATTTTCTAACTAGTCTGTCTAAGTCCAGACATTTCATCTGTAATTTATGTATTACATTGCCACTTGACTTAATATCCTTAAATGCCACTTAGCAAGAACCACCAGTAGATCAAAATCTTCTAGGGTCTTTCTTTTGCTTAGAGAGTGAACTCTTGACTACTTATAAATGTATTAGGTGACAGACACGCAGAGGAGGAGAGGTTTGTTTTGTATTTCTGAGTCTAGTAGTCTTAGCATCTTGCCCTGATACCTGCTCTTTCCTTTGTTTGCATTGGCAGAAGAGAGACGATGGAAGATTCAGAGGGGGCTCTGCTT
Source organism: Macrotus californicus (assembly GCA_007922815.1). Lineage (NCBI taxonomy): Eukaryota > Metazoa > Chordata > Mammalia > Chiroptera > Phyllostomidae > Macrotus > Macrotus californicus. The sequence continues at coordinate 18,332 of VMDR010006632.1, forward strand.
CACAGTTGGGTAGAGATGATCACACTTACTGAGCAAGCTCTTCCCAAGCATATTGTAGCTGGAAGGGCAGAGAAACGAGAGACAGAACCAGACAAACTATGGGATGGACATTGCTTCTACTACCTCCAGCAGTATGACCTTGGGTGAGCTAGTCAATCTTTCTGTGCTTCTGTCACCCCAGATGTATTAGCAGTTCTGATCATGGGATGAAACTGAAGCTGTTATGTTTCTGTGGCTCCCATCCAATGTGTCAAGCCTCGAAGCTGAGGACACTGTTTCCTCCAGCTCATTTTTATTTATTTTGAGCCACTTATTATGATTTTTAAAGTTTATTTTTATTGTATTTTATTCCTCTTTACCATTTATGCTCCTTATACCCTCTTCCACCACTATGCGCCCCCCCCCACCCTCTTAGTCACCACACTGTTGTCTGTGTCCATGAGTTCTCTTTCTTTTTTGCTCAAGATCAATTGTCCTAGAAGCAGCAAATACTTCAGGGACACGACTTTAAGTGTTAAGTGACCCCTCAGCTTCCTTGCCAGGAGCTCCAGTTTAGAGCTTCACAAGTGGGTCCCTTGAGAGGTGTTTGTTTTTAATCTTCAGGGAAAGGAGCAGTCCAGGCAGGTGCCCTGTAGCCCTGGTGTTTCAGCTTTCCTTTTTAGGATATGGGAGTCCTCAAGGCTCACTCTCTGATTCTGTGAGGACCATTAGGTGGTCCCTTCACAGATAGGGGTTTAGTGAGTGACAGAACCATGGTTTGGCATAATCCTGAATACCTTCTCTGAAGTAACACAACATCAACCACAATAAAAAGTTATTGCTGTTGTCAGTCTCTTCTTCATTTGAAAGTTGTTATCAAGAAGCAAATTGCCCAGTTAGGATTCCACTTTTGCCATTTACGAGCATTGTGACCTGAAGGAAGTTGTTTAAAACTATTCACTCCTCAGTCTCTTTGTATATAAATTGAGAAGAATATTAGTCCTATACCTACAAGTTCCTGTAGGATTAGATGAGGTAATTTAAGAAAAGTAGTTTGAATAGTGTCTGGCACATAGCAACCCTACATAATTGTTGATAGCCTTGTTACAAATAATTATTACCTATTCCATCATTTAATTTATGTAATACCCTTCTAAAGTAGCTATTTTAATTTAATACCCTTTTACAGATGAGTAAAGTGAGACAGAATGGTTGCATAACTTGTCTGAGCTAACTACATTTAATTAGTTATAGAATTAAAATTTAAATCCAGGCAGTGGATAAGTAGGACCAAATAATGAGCGAAATGTGGTAACCTGCCCAGAGCAGAGTTATAGATATATAAATATGTAAATATATAGATGTATATAAATATATAGAAATATATATATATTACAACATATAGCAGTTGGGCACCTCATTGGCATGTGGTTGTGGTTTCTGCTTGCATCTCCAACTTTACCAAAGTATAGGGGATTGATAAAAAATGATCTGGAGTTAGATAGTTTTGGGTTGAAACTCTAATTCTGCCTCTCAGTAGCTGTGTGATTTTTAGCAAGTTTCTTAAGCTCTGCAAGCCTAAGTTTCTTGATCTGAAAATCCCTGGTAACACTGTTAAATGATAATACATATGAATTAATTAGCAAATATCCTGGAAGTTTTGGCCATTGTGGCAGATTCCAAAATTTCCCCAATTTGTCTTCCTTCTTGTGTTGACACCATTTTCCATGTGACTTTTTAGTGTCTTCACTCTGCATCTGGACTCAGCCATATGACTTGCTTGGACCAATAGGATGGGGTGGGTGGGAATGGGAGTTCCAATCATCAGAATAAGAGCCTGTGCATGCTGGGAGATAAGAGCCATGTGGAGCCAAGTTGAGTCATACAGTTTGATGCAGAACTGAGGTTTGAACCCAAATCAGTCAGACTTAATAATTTGAAATCTTCTCCATTCTCTCATCTTCATGGTATTGGCATTACCCCAGTGGAAAACTGGGGGCAGATTTAGGGCAACAGTTTTTTGCATTAGATTACATTACCAAAAAGACTGCAGAATCAACTTCCATTTAATCAAACTGTACATGCAACAATGAGTAATAACAAGAGAGAAAGAGAAATAACATTTGTACTTCACGAGGGCAACGCTGATTTTCTAACATGTACACAGACAATGCAGAGCAGCTCCTCTGTAGTCCTGTCAAACATGTGACTTCCTCTTGTGATAGATGAGTCCAAATTTTATTATAGCTCCTTGACAGGACTGACGCTTTATAAGATCACCAGTCTGAAAGAAGTTAGGTGCAACTCTGCTTGTTACCAGAGGACTGGTATTGCATGATAAAGAATGTGACTGGCCTTTGTCCTAGTTTCTGGGAAGGAGACTCTAAAGCCTTGGAATTTTCTTAGAAATAGGAGTGTCTTTATTTTTTGTGAGCCACTCAGACTGCACCCAAATTTATATTAATGAGGCAGCTCAGGATGGGGACTGGTCCTGTTGGAAATACACACCATGTGATTAGAAGGTGGGGCTTTGAGCTGGACCCCTCCACTTCTGGAAAAGTGAAAAGGGGGGAAGTGCCAAAGGTGGAGTTCAAACATGTGCTCAATGATTCAATCAATCATACCTATGCAACACATCCTCAATAAAATTTCTGAACATTGAAGCTTGGGGGAGTGCTCCGGTTGGCGGAAACATCCCTGTACCTGAGCAGTGACATATCCTGGTTCCTCAGGGAGAAAGCAGGGAAGATGTGCACTCAGGCCTCTCCCAGACTTTGCCCTGTGTCTCCTTATTTGCCTGGTCCTGACTGGTGTCTTTTATAATGAAACTGTAATCCTAAGGATAGCTCATTCCCGAGTTCTGTGAGTTCTAGCAAATTATCAAACCTGAGGGGTATCATGGGAACCCCTGGAATTGTAGCTATTTGGTAAAAAATGCAAGTTGCCTAGGGACCTCTATTTGGGGTCCCTCTATCCCCCTGAATATTTGGGGATGGTATCCAAAGTGAGGGCAGTTTTGTTGGAGGCTGTGCCTCTAGCCTGTGGAGTCTTATGTCCCTCTGGGCACTTAGCATCAGAGTTGTACTGCAGTATTGCAAGCGGCCTGTGACCTCATATTTTCCTTTTAAGTTAGTATTTTAATGATATAATAATAGTATATGGGCATACTTTGTTTTATTGAGCTTAGCTTTATTGTGCTTTACAGATCCTTTGTTTTCATCAACATCGAGGTGAGACCCAATGCCAACAAAAAGATTATGACTTGATGAAGGCTGAGGTGATGGTTAGCATTTTTAGCAATATAGCATTTTTAAATTAAGGCATGCACATTGATTTTTTAAGACATAAGGCTACTGCACCCTTTATAGATGACAGTGTAGTATAAACATAACTTTTATAGGCACTAGGAAACCAAAAAAATTGTGTGACTAACTTTATTGAGATGTTTGCTTTATTGCAGTGCTTAGGAACCGAACCTGAAATTTCTGTGAGGTGTGCCTGTATACATCCTGAAATTATATAGATGTTGAGATCTCCTTTGTCTATCTCTCCCTCAGTCTCATTTTTCATCCCCTCAAGGTGGACCACTTTGTTCACTTTGTTATGCAGTTATAGAGTTCCTTTTATGCATTTACACACATATATGCCTCTACAGACAATACAAAGTGTTATTGTTTGGGTTTTATTGGACATGAAAAACATTATGTTTGGGTTTCTAGCTAAAGTTTCTTTTTCAGTCAACAATACTTTTTTTGAAGTTCTAATATTTATAGTTTTTTTTTTATGAAAACAAACCAGACAAAACACCTCTGCCTTTCCATCCCCCTGTTGGTGGACATATAGGTTGCTTCCTAATGTTAGCTGCTGTTTCAAATGATGATGCAGTGAGCATCCTTGTGCATGTTTCCCTGGACCCATGTAAGAGTGCTTCTCCAGGAACGGTATCCTTGGACAGAACTGCAGTGTGCCTTTGGAAATTCTGGTGTCCCTTCAATTATATGATTTGGCCCTCTTAAAAATAGTTTATTTAGTGATGGCTTCCTGATTTGGAAACAATGTCCAAAAGTTATAGCAATTGTGCACTAGGTGATGATGTGGAAGGATTTGATGGTAGATGGGCTGGCTATTAAATAACCACCAGGGAAACAGAGGTTTTATTTTTGGTAGAGAAAAACATTACATTTTTTTTATTTGTCATAAGTTGAAAGGTAATTCAGGAAGTAAACGTTGTAGGTAGGTTGAATAAATAGTTAATGTGTTTTGCAACTTATGGTCAAATTTGCATGTTTTATGTAAGAGCATGTTTTATGTATGTGTGTGCCTGTCTCTACACACATGTGTGTGTGTCTGTGTGGAGGTGCACTTACACACATAAGGCAAAGATTCTAATTGAAAGATGATTTGCAATGGTTTTTAATTTCTTCCCCAACTCTGGCAAGTGCTAATCACAAAATAAAGTGTATCAGTCAGCTCAGGCTGCTATATAAAATACCACAGACTTCAATGACAGACACTTGTTTCTCCCAGTTTTGGAGGCTGGGCAGTCCAAGTTCAAGTTGCTGGCTGATTCAGCTGCTGGTGAGAGCTGTCTTGCTGGCTTTCAGACAGCCACCTCCTTGCTGTTTCCCCACATGGTGCAGAGGCAGCTCTGGCAGACACTTATTATAAAGGCACTTACAATTTTTCTCTTCTCATTAGGGCACTAATCCCATCCTAGGGGCTTCATCCTCATGACTGCATCTGCACCTAATTACCTCCCAAAGACCCAGTCTCCAAATACCATCGCACTGGGGGGTTGGTATTTCAAGACATGAATTCTGGGGAGACACAAACATTCAGTCCATAAAAAGTGGTCACCTCATCACATCCCTAACCCTTGGAAGAAAGACCCCAGTACCTCCTTCTGTAACATGTGCACATGGGTTTTCTTGTCCCAGACTGGAACGTAATAATGCTTTCTTGCCACCGTTGTTTCTTTATCCATTCCTCTCTCCCACCCGTGACAGTTACGGAGCAGCATTCCACAGCCACCTTGGAGTTTCCTTTATAAGGTGGCAAAATTATGTCATCAGCCAGATGGTATGAACATTCTGATTGGATTCCAGCACTTTGGCACTTTTATTTCAAAAACAGTTACAAGTAAGAAACAGCTTAGGGACAGCAGGGCACATTTGGTTGCCTAACCTTTAAGCTCATCACAGACCATAAGAACTTCTTACATGGGGAGTATTCTCAGGTGGGGAAGCCCAGAACAATCCTGACCCCTTATTCTTTGTCTTACAAAGTAATGCTGTTTCTTACGTTCAGATGATCCTCTCTGCAGGCAGTTTTTAAAGTGTGTACACATGAAAAAAAAAACAAAGATCAGGTTAAGTGTGAGGCTAAGCAGGGAAGAAGCTGTATGTGGTTAGCAAAGTATTCCTTGCATGAAGGAGAGGAATCGGGGTCTGGGTGCTGTATATTTGCCGACCCACAGTTATTCTCTCCTCCTCTTCCTGATTCGCTGGTCACACAGTCTCTCTTCCGTTAGTGTATCTATCATAGTTGCTCCTCTCTCTCCTTTCTTTCTTCTTAGGCCGGTTTTACAGTATCATTACCCAGAAATTATGGCGACATCAATGACAATCAATTATCCTAATAGCTAACGTTTGCCCAGGGTCTCCTTAGGTACAAGACCTTCGTGCTTACATTTAATTCTCTCACAGATAGTAAGAGAGTGGACTCAATGTCATTTCCATTCTATAAATGAGAAAACCGAGGCTCAGAAAAACAAAGTTCCCCAAAATCTCCAGCAGCAGTCTGAGTTATTCTTTTAATTACTACCCTGTTCTTTATGAACTGGGCTTTTTACTTTATATTCAATATTATTTAATGCTCATAACAGTTCTTTAAAGGTGGAATGATAAGGCTCATTTTTAAGATGAAATCACCAGCCTCAGCAAAGCTGGTTGGCCCAAAATCATCAGCAAGAACCTGAAGGAGGAATTAGCTGAAATCTTTCCTTTTCATCAAGCTTCCTTAATTCAATTCATTCTCGTTGCCTTGGATTGAATGGATGTCTCAAGGTCTTCTGCCCCAAGCCAGAAAATCAACTGTGGAATGCAGAATGTGTCTGTTTCATTGCCTTTCTCTTGCTCTTTTCTTACTTTTGTGACCTTGCAGGGTTGTTACTATCTGTCTTTTATAGGATGTGGTTCGACATTGCCCTCTGGTCTCCCCGCCCCTTGCTTCTCTGCCTTTAAGCTACAGCCAGACCAACCTACATTTTAAAGTTGTCTCCAGTTATGCTCAAATCTCCAGAGTCCTTGCCGCCTTAAGCAACACTGGATCTAATTTTAAAATGATTTATCATTGCAATTTGTGCTAATATCATTATAAATCATCAACTTACATAGACTGAAGATCTGATTAATTCAAATGTATTCATTTATTTTAGATTAATATGCACCCACTGACTAACCTCTGTATTCATTTACACACAAGATTAAAAACAGATTATTACATCCAAACAACTACCTACAGCCGCAGCTTGAATAGAATTGCCCATTTCCAGTGTTGGTGGAGTAGTCAGAGGATTGGTCTTGTGATCCTGAAGGGGTCAGGGAAGAAGCATTCCACTGGCATATCATCAGAGCAACACGCCTTCCGCTTCTTACTCTTACATTGTCATTATCACCTATGCTGCCTTCGGGCATATTGACACTTGTCAGCCATAGATTTCCAACCTATGGAGACATACTCAGTACTCACCAAGTGCTTCCCACATGCATGACCATGGACATAGTACATTATAGGTGCTAACTCATTTAATCTTTACAACAACCCTATGAGGTATGTACTAATATCATTCCATCTTATAGAAGGGAGGGTGGGGTGGAGTTGAGGATTAGAGATAATAAGTAGCTTTCTCAAGGTCAAGGTAGTAAGTGTCACAGACAGGATTTGAACCCAAAAAGTCTGGCTCATGAGTCTGTGCTCTTGGCTACACTGCTATGTGGCTTCAGGATCAAGCAGAATCATGCAAGAATTGAAAGAATCTTTAGAGATTTCCAGAAAACATTTGAATGTTAATTACTGGTATAGATACTCCTAGGGCTTAAATCATGTCAAACACCTCCCACAACATCCCAAGATACCCCGTCTAGATCGAGACAAAAGGCAGCGGCTCAATGGATGTGAGTTTTAATTAACGATTATTTTCCCTCCATAATGAAATTCTGTCTTTAGGGTGAAGATATTTGATAAATGCTGCAGAATCTTGGAGTTGTAAGATGCGAGTCTGGTTCCTGCTTCCATCAATTCTTGGCTTGGGCCGTGTGCCCACAGCCACTGGGCAGCCTCAGTTTTCTGCTCTATGAAGTCATCATCTAGTTTTCCTGACTGGCTTCTTCCGTCTGAGCTATGGGCTTCTATGATGCACTGTCCTTTTCCACGATCGGGTTTCATAGGCAGCCCAGGTGGTCATTAGTCTGGGCCTGAGTTGCTAACCTGAATTACAGTTTTTTTCCCCAAGTGTTTCCCTACTGAAGGACAATCCAGGAAGCCGGTCACCTATGTTCAATCTGTTAAACGTTTGGCGGGAAAGGCATTGGGTTGACTTGAAACACAACACATGATTTACGATTTGAAGTACTAGTGGAATGTTAGCCCTGCAAAAATGCCTTTCATATATATTTCCAAAAAGGCTTTTCTTACCTAAGACCTTGAATTTTAAATTATAGTCCTAGGTCCACTTTTTATAGCCTAAACATGTCTGTCGGCCACCTATTGTGTGAAAATCATTTTGTCCAGTGAGAGAGAACAATGTTAACAATAATAAATACATCCTAGCCTTGCAGAGCAGACTTCTCTTCCAGTACAGCATTGCATCATTGAAATAGCAGTGCAATGGGAGACCAAGGTTTAAATCCAGGCTTATGTCTTTGTGAAGTGACCTTAGATAAGTCACTGTCCTTCCTTAGGCATTGCTTTCTCTCTGACTTTGGACCTGAATGAGTTGATCTGAACTCTGAATTTTTTTATATTTTGATACTTTGTTTTATTTAAAGTAGAAGGTTGAAAGGCACATATTCAGGGCCTAATAGAGAGTCGATGGACTAAACCAAAAATGTACTAATGGCTTTAGGCCACTGATTCTGGTGTTGGCTGCTGGGGTTCAAATTCTGGCTGAACCATTTACTACCTGACAAGGTCCCTGGTCTGTTTTCTCATCTGTAAAAGGGGGGTGATAATAGCACCCATTCAGCTCACAGAGTCAGGCAAGGAATACAGTTTAGTTAACAAATGCATAGTGCAAGAACAGGGCCTGGCTTATAGTAGGTGCTCAATAAATGTCAGCTGCCTCTGGCTGCTAAGAAATTCAGAACATACTTATGCACAGAATGCAGAACTCTGATATAATGTATACCTTGTTTTCGGTCAATCCAAACTGTACACTGAGGTCTGAAGTAAAACTGAGCAGAGGTCAGGATCAGATTTGGGGATCAAAAAAGGAGGTTTCTGGACACCAGGAGGGGATGCAGCTTTACCTGGGAGATGAGCATGTTTAGAGGACAGAGAGAAAGCTAGCAGGGGGAAAATGGCCAAAGATGATCAAGCTTGAGAGCCAGGTTTCAGGGAAGAATGTTCTCCACACTACTCCTTCTGATGGTCCCAAGGGGAAAATTTATTTTTATAAAGTTGATTGTCTTTTGTTTTTAATTTTTTTGAGACCATTTTTTAGAGTAGTTTTAGATTTACAACAAAATCGAGAGGAAGAGGAAGGTAGAGATCTCACATATACCCCCACACATGCATAACTTATCCTGTTTCCAACGTCAGCCAACAGAGTGGTGCTCTTTTCCCCTGAGGATAAACCTACATCGTCACATCCTACTCACCCAAAGTCCACAGTTTACGTTAAGGTTCACTGTTGGTGTTGTGCGTTTTATGGGTCTGGGCAAATGTATAGTGACATATCCATTATTACAATGTCATACAGGGTGTTTTCGCTGCCCTAGAAATCCTCTATGCTCTGCCTATTCAGCTCTTCCTCCACTCCCTGCCCCTCCCCAGCAGCTACTGATCTTTTTGTCTCCATAGTTTTGCCCTTTCTGGACTATCATATAGTTAGAATCAAATAATATGCCTTGTTTTCAGTAATAGGCTTTTAAGGTTCACTTAGTAATATATATTTAAGGTTCTTCTTTTCCATAGCTTGCTAGCTCATCTCCTTTTATCTTTGAATAATAATCCATTATCTGAACGTACCACAGTTTATTTATCCATTCACCTACCGAAGGGCATCTTGGTCACTTCCAGTTTTACCAATTATGAACGAAGCTGCTATAAACCTCCACGTCAGCTTTGTATGAGCAAAGGTTTTCAGCTCCTTCGGGTAAATACTAAGGAGCGTGACTGCTGGATTGCATGGTAAGAGTGTGCTTAGTTTTGAATTTTTTTAATTTTACAAATGTTTGAGTTCTTTTGTCCAGTGGCTTGATTTGCTAGGATTTTGCAAATTTGAAAGGGTTTCTTGGTACCTCCAATGGACACTGGTTTTACTTTCCTCCCTCTATTTCCTCCCTTAGGGAAAGGTTGTACCATCCCTACCCAGCTAAACCCCCCTTTCTGTGAGTCCTATGTCTCAAAAGTGTTTTCATCCCTCTGGTCCTCTCAGTCTTTGTTCAGGTCCAGGTCCCTCTGTCTCTTATTGGGACTATGACTATATAATAATCTCTTGCCAGGCTCCCTGCCATTGGGATAGGTGCCCCTCCTGGCTGGCTTCAGAGCTTGTCCCCTCAACACCTCCAGCATGCAGTAGGAAGGAACATAGAGCCTTTAATTAATCTGGTTTGTCCGGATTAATCTTCAGCTTCACCTATACATTCTGGAGGAAGTTATTTAATTTATCCTACCATTTTTTTATCTGCAGATAATAACAACCATATCTACCTCATGATGTTGTTGTGAGGATTAGATGCAATGATCTATGCTAAGTACTTGGCATAGTTGCCTGACTCATGGTCATCCTCAAATATCAACATTATGACATTTCTTGTAATGTGATCACCACAGCCACTACCTCCACCACCACCACCACTATCACCACCACCACCACCACCACCATCACCACCACCACCACCACCACCACCACCACCACCACCACCACCACCACCACCACCACCACCACCACCACCACCACCACCACCACCACCACCACCACCACCACCACCACCACCACCACCACCACCACCACCATCACCATTACTACCACCATCACCATCATCTTAGAAAGCGAGTCTGGGGTATAGGACACATTTTAGAGATCACTGATGTTGCAGTTCTGGTTGTCAGCCTGCCACCGACACATCAATCCACACCTGTTGAACTATCAAGGCCATGAGGTGTTTCAACCTCTAACAGAGAGATTTCAAAGGAAATAAAGTGGTTGAGCCTGGTGAAGGGAAATGCCATATGTTCCTGTATTTCAAATCTGTGGAAGATGAATTAGAAATATTAATAAACATAATGTAATAATGATAGTTGCACAACTATTTTTCTTGTTGCTACTGTGAGGACAGGCATGTGAAAAGTTGACGGTCTTCAGCTTCCCTCTAGAGCTGAAGAAACAGCCACTGCAAGGGAATGGAATGGATATACTACATTGCATTTTTATGTAAGTTCTTATTCTCAACACTACCCCCCTCTACAACTTTAGTATCCTCTTTTATGTCTGAAGATTCTGAGGCTTATAGTGTTGAAAATGGCAGAGATCAGAACTCTTCTCAGGCACGATGCTCCTCTGTGGATTTGTGGTCAACATAGGATGCTCTTTCTACCAATGTCATGTGTCCAAAAACACAAGGATTGCCTTAGGACACCGGGAGATCCCCATCACTGGAGCTGCCCAGGATGCAGCGAATGTGTTGAGAGAACCTTGGCATTTGAGGAAGGCTAGGATGAGGTCTTTCAGGTTCCTCTGAGGCTCGGAGCCTAAGCCTTTGTGAAATGCTGCCCCATGGCCTTGGAGCATCACAGTCGTTTTTATTCAGAACTGCATTAAAAGAACTCTCCTTTGCTCGTTGGAAGCCCAATGCCACACCTAGAATAGAACTTCTAGCTTGCCAGGGCATGTTTAAAAATGCACTTATATAGTTAGTTAGTAACCTTTATCTTATAAGCCCCCTCAATGAAATTCCAGAGCATTAATTGGCTGTGAAACTTCACAGAGGGGCATTTTCCTTAACTAAAGTCAGTCAGCATTTTCTAACTTCCTGTAAATATTCACTCTCATGAAGCAGTGAATAGATTTCCTCATGCAGAACATTCTTGGCCACCAATGGAAAATTCTCTAAAAGATGGATTGCTTTTCCGTGGCCTTAGGACAACTGCTGGTCAGAAGTTTTGCACTGCCCAACACCCCTAATTAATGCCAAGTCTGAAAGTACTGATTCTAGGGCTAAATGAAGACAGATCCACGAAGAGTCCCATTTTACTGTTTCAGGGAGTTTTGACTCCATGCTGGGCATAGGGCTTGGGGCTTTCCAAGCATTATAACATATTATCCTCAAAACAACCTTGCTCAGCATGCACTTACAGATGCCATGTTTACAGATGAAGGGGCAGAGGCTCAAACAGGCTAGATCTGAGCTGTGGCTATTAAGGTTTATATTTACATTGATTTAAAAAAAAGTAAAAATTCACTTTCCCAGTCTCTGCAGTCACATTTCAAGAGCTCATTTGCCACATATATCGAGAGACTACCATAGTGGACAGTGCATATTAGAATGTTCTCATCACCTCAGGAAGTTCTCTTGGATAGTGCTGGCCAGAAAGGTCATTTAAATAGTAGAGCTGGGATTGAGCAGCCAACATTTTGATGCCCTTTGGACAGCATCGTGCTCCAGAGAAAGCAGTGTGTCATCCATAGCAGATGCTCTCAAACTCTGGATCAAGGGAATGAAATTAGCAGCAGCTTTGAGGGTGGATATGGGAGTGCTGTGGGAGGGTCGGGGCAGAGCACCTAAGGTAGGTTTTCCGGATGTCCCCAGATATTACCCAAGTTTACACATTCACCTGGCTCAGACCTGGGCTAACTCCAGGGTCCCTCCCTTCAGAAAGCTATTCTGCTTCTCTGTGTGATGTGATAACCCAGTGCATTTCAAAATCATTTCAGCCAAGTCACTGCAGATAACTTGCCCATTGACTGATGGATGTTCTAAAATGACATCCTTGATGTGGTAAACTGATCAGTGATCATGTGAAGACCGAGCAAGGACATTTCCTGGGGTCGGTTCTCAGAGCATCTTTCTATTCAGTGTCTCCTCCTGAGTCAGCAGCTCATGATTCTGCAGGAATCTTCCTCTGTAACACTTCCCAAGTTCAGAGCCATCTCCAAACTGCGTAAGAAAAGCAGACGGAATATTTAGTGCAGTTTCTGGAGCCATAAAAGAAAAAAATTAACCAAGCTTATTAGGCTCCCTGTTTCTTTTCTCCCATAAAGGGAGCAATTGGCAATAAATGCCATTCTGCTTTTTAACAGATGAATGGCCCAATTGTGATAAATCCACCAGTGTTTTCTGGGGGAAATATATTTTACTCAGACAGTTTTAGTAGTGGGACCATATTTTTCAAAGGAGTGGCGAGGACACTTTAGTGAGGGTTAAACTTTTCAAACCAGTGTGAAGGCTGGGCCAGGAGACATCCAGCACCCTTGGGATTGGATTCCAAAATCAGGGACAGGAATTTGTCCATGGTTCTTCAGAGGTTTTTGCTGGCTGAAACTCCATCCTCCCCCACCTGTGTGTGTTTATTTGATTTACATTTCCCCCTTGGATTTGGAGTAAGTATATGTCTCCCCCACCCACCTTTTTTTCAGATGAGAGAAGTAGGCTCAGAATATATACAAATAGTGAGCCAGGAACCTGGTGTTTGGACCCCAGCACTTGGCTTTCCTATTCATCACCATGCAATTCAGCTGTTGTCCAGCAGAGGGTCCAGAAAGTGGTTGGGAGTCAAGAGGTCTGTGTTCCAGCCACGGTTTTGCTGGACAAATCATCTCCCTCTGTTATTTCTTTATCCTACACAGTGGATTTAACTTGCTGGGACTGAGGAGTTTTCCATAACATGAGACTTTTAGTTCTAAAACAAGGAAATGTCCAAGCAAACTGGGAGAAAGTGGCCACCCCAGTTCTGGTGTTGATCCATTTTTATCATGTACCATCTCTTGTCGGGCAGTCTCGTGTATTCCCCTGACTTCAAACACCAGCACCTGCTTAGTCACTGTTCTATGTGTCTCTCCCAATGTCTCTCCTGTTAGCTTCAGTCCTTCTGCCCGATGGACCCACCCTCTGAGACGTACCTCAGTGAGTTATCTCCACCTCAGTGAGTCCAAGACTCCCGCCCCCTCCCTCTGCCATCAACCTCCAATTGCATTCCCTATTGCCATCAGTGGCACTACTATCCATCCCATTACCCAAATAGCAACCAGCGAGTGCTCTTAGAGTACTCGGCTCCCCCATCTCTACCTTAGAAATCTGCAGATATTGCCAACCGCTCTTTAAATCTGTCTGCTCACTCCATCTCCACAATCCCTGCCTGAGTGCAGATTCACATCATCTCTTTCTTGGATTGTCACACCTGGCCCTCAGGCTTCTGGGATTGTTCCCTACTCCATGAGCTCCACCCTACACCCTATTCAATCAAGTAACTCCAGGTTTCCTTAAGAGTCTACACTTTGGTATAGCTGTGTAGCTCTAAGCTTGGTTCTTCAGCACCCCCTAAAATTCTACTAGCTGTTATCATTTTTTCATATATCCCTTTTCTGTCTGAAGTGGCAGGGTCTGTGTCTATTGCTGGCATCTAAGAATTCTGATGAACACAGTACGCAGGGGCAAGCAGTAAGGTTGGTTCAAAGAGGCTATAATGAAGAATAAAGCTTGATGTGGAAGAATGAGGTGGGAGTTTGTCATCTGAATGCACATATTAAGATCAGAACAAGACATTCACCTGGCATGGCAGTTTTCCCAAAGTTCTGAGAGCACCTTGTTGAGTTGGGAAGTGTCCTGTAGACATTTCCAAGCCTACACAAGTGGAGTTGTGCTCAGTCATCAGACCTGATCCTGCTCAGCCACTTACTTGACCTTTGCTCCAGGTAGGTTGCCATTTTATGCTTGTTCAATTGAACAGCTCCTTTGCAAATCAACTAACCTCTTTACCATTAGCTTCCCAATTTGTACATCAGAAACTTATATGTATGTAGTATGAAGGAAGAATTCTTATATAAAATCAGGTTACAGTCATTCTGCATTTTGGAGGTATAGGGGACAGTGGTAGAATTCATGCATTTTACTATTTAATGGATCTTTTGACTATAAAATGGGCCTTTTGACTACTTTTGGACCCCAAATAATTGTCCTATATAATATAATAAAGAGATTTGCAAGTTCCTCTTGGGGATCTTAGAGACTTGAAGGGTAGGAATCAGTGAGCTAGGTGAGGACGATGGTTGGCACCTGGTTATAAAGGAGGGGGGTAGGTGAGCGGGGAGACACTCTGTTGGGAGAAGGCGGTCCAAGCAACAAGGCAGGAGGTGCACACTCAGGGGAGAGATGGCCTGGCAGAGCTTGGCTGATGGAATTTAGCAGCAGCAATGACTGAGAGCTTTAGTTTCTTCCCGTGCTCCTGAGGCTTTCAGGAAAGTCTGTCTCACAGAGAAGCACTGTGCTTGGGCGCTCTGAGGGATCAAGGGGGGTCGGCTCCATTGGTGCTTGGGGTGAGGAGATGTACAGAGAGAACAGCAGTTGGCCAGCAGGGCCACACGTGTGATGCCCACACAGGTGGATCATTTGGACGGCTTACATGCGAGAAGATGGTGAATAGAATGTGTCTCTGGGCCTGTCCTCAGCACTCAGAAACAGTGTGCTGGACGTGCAGCTGTGAATAACACCAAGAGAGGCAGTGTGTCCACTGTGGGCTCCTACCAGATTGGTGGGGCCCGAACCTCGGCTTCTCCAAACTTTCCTCATTATCTCTCTCCCTTCAGTGCTCTATCAGTTTCCCATTCATCTTCTTCATGGCTCTTAGCAGTCCCGAAATGCTCTGATTTATTTGTGTGTCTAGAGCAGGCTATCTCAACCTTGGCACTATCGACATTTTGGGCCCTATTATTTGTGGCTGAGGGGCTGTACTGCGTGTTGAAGGATTGGTGTCCCTGGACTCCACCCACTAGATGCCAGTAGCACCGTCTTGGGCAGGCATGACAACAAAGTGTGTTTGCAGACACTGCCAGATGTTCCCTGGGGAGAATCACCCCCAGTGGAGAAGCACTGATCTCAGGCATGTCTTGCAGAGCAGCAGGGACCTCTTCTGGCTGGTTCTCTATCCTCTCTATAGTTCCTAGAATAGTGTGCTTACATAGTGTGTACATGCTAAGTAAATGTGGGCTGACAAGCTGTCTGGAGAGCTGCCACAGAGTTAAGTTTTGCTTTTGTGGGAGCTCATAGGGAAAGTACCCAATCTCTGATGGAAAATGTCCCAGGAGCAGCAGCTCCGAGGAGCTAGAAAGTGAGAGAAGGCTTGTAGCATAAGCAAGCTTGATCCTGGCCAA
This sequence comes from Macrotus californicus, assembly GCA_007922815.1. Lineage (NCBI taxonomy): Eukaryota > Metazoa > Chordata > Mammalia > Chiroptera > Phyllostomidae > Macrotus > Macrotus californicus. The sequence goes on from VMDR010006632.1 coordinate 33,900, forward strand.
GGAAAGGTGGTGGGATTTCTTGGCAGAGAGAGGGGACCTGGGAAAAAGGAAGAGGTGGGATGGGTGTTGGGTGTTGGTAAAATACTTGTGGGGAGGCTGGAGAATAAAGTGACCAGCTAAGAGTATGCACCAGCTAGTGGGGCATCAGGGCAAAATCCTAGGAGCCTGGACTAAGGCAATGGCAACGGGGTTGAGTTCCACTTTAAGATGTGTGATTAGTAAGAGAAGGTTATTCTGAAATCATTAATGTGCCTGATTAGTCCTTTGATTTGTGCTCCTGGCTGATAGATTAAGGCTTGATGAAATGCTCTTACCCTCACAGCTCATATTTCTCTATTTTTACTTTTACCCAGCAACTATCACTTCTAATCATTTTTACATTAATTGTACATAACACTGCTTTGCTTTAAACATATTATTTTAAAGCATTTTGTTTTACAGTTCACTTCACAGCTTGAAATTCTGTAGACAGTGGTCATAAATCTCTCTTGAAAGAAAATGGAAGTTGTCTGTTTTAATTTCATATCAATTCCCCACTGCCTGGGAAGAGGGATGGGAGGCACACACATACACACAAACTTTTCCAAGCACTTGCAATAGTCCATGTTTTACTAGCGGCTTTGCTATTTTCAAGCAGAATAGATTACTTTCAAAGTGTATGTGTTTAAGGTTAGGGTTCAAAGACATGTTTTGAAATAATGTGCAAGATTTTGAATAGAAATAACAACTTAATTTTGGGATGTGACCAAAAAGGTGCCAGCAATGAGATTTAAGAAATTACATGTTCTGGGGCAGAGAGATTTTGCTTGGATTTGGTGTTTGTGCCCACTAGTTCTGTGGTCCTGGGCGCATTACATTAATCTCTGCCAGTCTTAGTTTCTTTGTCCACACAGTCGTGGGGCAGTGTAACAAACAATCCTAAAACTTACTGCCATAAAAGATCAACCACAATTGGTTGTTTTACTGTCAGTTATTTTTTCTTTAGTAGGGGTGGCTAATTTCTACCCCTGTGGCAATAGCCATGGTGACCAGAGTGGAGTCGGAGGAGAATTTCCAAGGTGGCCCACTTACCTGGCTGGGAAGTTGGCACTGACTGCTGCCCAGGAGCTCAGCTCAGTCTGACAACTAGAGTGTCTACATGTGGCCTCCTGGCTTGGTGGTCTCAGAAGAGGAGGAGCACTTATATGGTCTCACTTCCCACAGAATGAATGTCCCAAGAGAATTGTCAGGAGCGGTATGGCTTTTTATGACAGCCTCAGAAATGAAATCGTGTCACTTGTGACATATTCTATTGGGTGAAGTAGTTAAAAGACTGCCCACATTCAAGGAGGGGACAGGGACATCACATCTTGGGGGCTGGGGGTGAGGTGACACTGTGGAGCGTGAGATGTTGTAATGCTCTTGGGGAAACACATTCTGCTGCAGGGATGACTACAAAGTGCAGTGCGTTGTATAAATTCTCTCACATAATAAATGCTGAGTAAATGGCAATGGTTTTCATTTATATTCATTGTCATTGAGTGCTAACCAAGTGAAGTTTAAGTTAGGTATTTGTTTTATCCTTGCAGTTCAAGAACTCTCTCCCCAAAACTGATTCTTTTTCAGTGCCCCTTTCTGTACCAAAAGGCTTACCATTCATCCTATTACATCTACGCACTTAGAAATCACCCCTGACACCTCCCTCTTATCACAACATATGTTTGATAGAGCACCAGGTTCCATTGATACTGCCTTTCAAAACCTCACAAATCGGTTCACTTTTATTCCCCATACCCATGGCCACTGCCAAAGTCTAAGCTACCATCACCTTTTGCCTGAAATACTATTTCTCTAGTGCCCTCCACCTCTCAACTTCATTTTGTCACATAGTTTACCTCTCACACCCTCCCTCTGAGCCTCTGCCAGACTGGGCTTCTCTCACTTCCTGGAACTCCTGGACAGGAACTCCCTTTTGCTACAGAGCCTTTGCATGTGCTGTTGCCTTTGGCTGGGATGCTACTTGTTCTGAACTCTACAGCAAGGACAGTTACACCTATTCATTGTTTCTTTGATTTACTGCTTTGGATAGGATGACTTGAGTTGAATGATTAGAAACCCAACTTAAACTGACTTATATAATAAGGATATGCGCTGTCTTATATAAGTAAGTCTTATATAAGTTCAGAAGTAGGTAAGTTTACAGAGTTGATTGATTTGAATACTCAGCAATGTCGATGCCTTCTCCATGTGATCAGTTTCTTTGAGATTTTCCATGATTTGTTCCCTGGATTACCTGCAGCCTAAAGTATGCTCACAAAATGACTGCAGTGGAGGAAGAGTCTTCCTTGTTTCCATCTCCTCCAATGATGGGATATGAATGCTTTATTTCAGTACGATTGCACCAACATAGTTCATGTACCAAAGCACTGCTCGGACCAATGATAGTTGTCAGAGTAGTATCATGATGAGATTCGCTTGGACTAATTAAGATCCACCAATAGAGGCAGAAAAGGTATTAGTATCTCTTGAGTCACATGACTGCATGAGGGAGAAATGGACCCCTAAACAAATATGGGTTATATTAGAGAGAATGGGGAGTAGACTCTGGGAGGCAGCCAATAGTGTCCCCTTGAACAGCTGTAGAACTCTCCTTGGCATTTACCCTAGGTTGGTAATAAAAATTAAAAAAAATACAGTAAAATACACATAACATAAAATTTACCACTTTAACCATTTAAGTGCCCACATCAGTGGCCCTGAGTACATTCACGTTGTTGTGCTGTCTTCATGATCACCACCCAGCAAACTCTTTGTATGTTACAAAACTGAAACTCTGTGTCTACTAAATGGTGAGTCCTCAAACCCTGCCCCTTCTCCCCCCAGCCTCTGGTGACCACTGTGCTTTCTCTCCTATGCACTTGGCTATTCGAGATACCTCATATAAGTGGACTCACACAAGATTTGCCCTGTTGTGACTGGCCTGTTTCACTTAGCATAATGTCCTCTAGGTTCATCCATGTTGTGGCCTGTGTCAAAATGTCCTTGTCATTTTTTCAGGCTGAACATTGTTCCATCGCGTGCATTTACCACATTTTGTTTCTACATTCACCTATTGATGAACAGTTGGGTTGCCTTCACCTTTCAGCTATTGAGAATGATGCTGATATAAAGTTAGCTTGTCATTTCCAGGTATTCGTGGGCATCCTTGGTGTATGCTCTGTCTCCCCCGTCTCCCCATGCTGTGGGTTCCCTCAGCATGTTGACTAAATTAATGAAAAATTTTAATTTTGGAGAGCTTGAGAATTATCTTACTTCTCCATGGTTACATTTTCTTTTCTTTAAAACTTCATCATTATGTAAAAATACATGTAAGTGTATAACTGGGAGCATATCTAAGGAGAAAAAAAATAGAAATTTTTCTTCAAAAATACTCTACCAAAGGGCTATTTATCTGTTTTTGTTCATTTGGGTCAATCATACATTGATTTTAATGGTAAAATAGGGTTATACAGTTCAGGTATTTATAGTAAAATCTGAAGAGTTTTTTTAAACTCAGAAATTTGTTAAGATAATACAAAGACTTGCACGAAAGTTGTACATTTTGTTATACTGGCTTCTTCTACACTTTGGGCTAAATTTAATGGTACTTTAGTCTAACGCTATTCGTTCTGAGGTGGGTTAGTATTTAAAAAATTATGAAAATGTTCAAACATGTAAAAGAGTAGAGAGAATAGTTTAATAAATCACTCCTTGTACCCACGATGCAATTATAACAATTATCAACTCATAGCCAATATTGTTTTATCTGTGCTTCCATCCACTTACCTCTGACCCCTGAATTAGTTTGGATCAACTCTCAAACATTAGATAATTTAATCCACACAGACTTTTTGTATGTATTTAATAGGTGAGTGCTTTTCAAGGCAATACAATGACAACACTATTTTTACATCCGTATCATTCCAAATTAATAGTCATGCTTGCAATAGTGAAACAGTGTTCAAACTTTTTCAATTAGTTTATATTCTTTTTGTAGTTTTTTTCATCAGCAGTCGAATCAGTTTCATACATTGTAATTGCTGGATATGCCTCAAGTCTTTAGAAATCTCTTCTTTTTCCTCCCCTAGGCTTTCCCCCCTTGTGACTTATTTGTTGAGAAACTGTGTGTTTGGTCTGTAACCTTTCTTGTGTTCTGGATTTTGCTGATTGAATCCCTCTGGCATCGTTTAACATGTTCTTCTGCTCCTCTATTTCCTGTAAATTGGTAGTTAAATCCGGAAGCTTGATACATTCAGCTTGGAGCGCCTGGCAAGCGTGCCTCAACCTTTAGATGATGGTGTAACTTTCCATAACGATAGGCTCTCTTTCTGTGGTGTTAGCAGCCACGGTCACTGTTTCGTTGAGGTTAACAAAATACGAGTTTCTAATTTAATCATTCTTCATTTTTCTTCTAAGCTGGAATACTGCTACAAAAGAAAACCTTGATTAAGCCTCAGATGTGCTTTGTACAAAAAAGGCAGGCTACATGATTGATTACTTTTACATTCTAATTTTTAAAACAGCAAAAGTGATCAATGAGATTTTCTCATTGCCCTTCTCGCTTACTCCCTTTCTTTCTTCTCCCTCACTCCGCTCCTTCCCCTCCTTTCTCTTCCCTTCCCTTCCTTTCCTGTTATTAATTTATTTGTATATATTGTTAACTATCTTTATGGCCAAAACATCTTAACTAATTTTAACCTATTCAATAGGTTTCAACACAATTTGTTACCTTTTAACTTTTAGAATATTTCTATTTGAAGGTAATCTTTATATTTATATTCTATTTCTAAATGTTAATTCTTTGTCGATTGATTGTTGTCCAGACTTTCTCTACAAATGACAATGCAGATACATGAGCAGAAATCTACTGAATGAGGCTTCCAAAGAAGCTAATGTGTTCCTGATAAAAATAGACAGATTCAGTTGATGCATACTTTGTGTCCTCTTCTCTCTACCTGGAGTATGGATGCAATGGCTGGAGGGCTAACAGTGATCATGCCACAAAGAGGAACTCTCATATATAGAGGAGTGGAAATTGAATTGGAACCCAGTTTCTAGATGATGCCCTTAAGGAACTGCTCCATTCTGAGATGACTGGAAGTAACTTGTTGCTGTATGAGAGAAACAATCTCCAGTTTTGTAAGCCACTATTTACTGGCATTTTTGAATATTTGAAGCTATTATGCCTTCAGTGATACATTTGTCCAAGGTCATGCACATAATGAGGGGGAGAGCTGGGGTTCAAAACCAGGATTGTTAATATCTAAAGCTTGTGTTCTCCTCTTAAATAATGCAAAGGGCCATGGGCAAGGAATAGAGCTAAATATTTGTATGAATAGGCCCCTCATTAACTCTTCAATAACTCTCACATAAGCTTTGTAAAGGTAGGGTATATGCTTCATTTATGAACCAGCTTCCTCCTGCTTAAGGGCATGTGGTTCTCTGAAGAAGAGCCCCGAATTGAAACACATTTTCAACCTCTCCTCGGGCAGATAACGAGAGGCTTGTGGCCCCGTGGAATGAACTGATGAAATATATAAGCTTTTTCCTGCCTCTTGTCCAATGATTTCCTACCTTCCCACACCAAAGAGGCCTCTTTTATTAACCTCCTGCAAAGCACAACATGTTTTGAAAGATTTTGTCAAGAAAACTGTACTTAATTATAAATATCTGATTCGCTTCCCCATTTAAATTTAATCAAATGCACATATAACCTCTAATCACAGTCTCCGACGTGCATGGCTGGTGCTAACACACTGAGTGGGCTCTAATTTCAGTAAAAACAAGGGTACTGAAGTCAGCCTGTAGAGCCTTAAATTCTGTTAGGATTTTAAGGATAATAAATGTCTTGTGAATCCTCTGGTCACTTTCAAAGACTTCTTTTGTGGGTCTGGGGACTCTGCTGGTGACCTTGATCAGGGTCCCTGATCTAGGGTGTGCTGGTTCATATTCCAATAATCTACTTGATTCCCACTATGACTGAAGTTATGAGAACAGCTTTAGTTGGAAGATGGATTTACTTCAGCTTCAGATTCCTCTTGGTGCCACATACTACTTCTGAGCTGGGCTGATTCTGGGTTACCCCTGAGTGTCCTGTGCCCTATCCAGCTCCTGATGTTACCACCTCCACCTGGTCCAGGTGGTCCCTGAACACCAATTATAGAGTATTTTAGGAGCTCCATCCACAAGGGGAAGGGGGATCTAGAATGGGTCTTGCTGAGGTATCCAGCCTTCTTGCTTAGTTGCCTGTAGATTGTTCTGTAGCTTTTTTCTCCAGCCCTTATCATGCTTATTGTATTCATCATGGATCAGTTTTGTCTGAAAAACATTTACTGAGCACCTTCCATGAACTAGCATAGTATTAGATGCCAGGTTATAAGGAAGAATCAGATCCTGTGTTTATAATTGCCTTCCTGCTTTGACTTCTGGATGATAATCAGTTTTTTCCCCTTTATTTGAAACTTAGCCTAAACTTCAACAAAGTTTGTGAGACACTATGTGCAATAGTTAATGCAAATCTCCCTCTATCTGCTCCTGGTGTTGAACCCCTCTAACGAGGTCCTGCTGTAGCCCCCATCCTGCCTTTCTGCTGAGGCCTTGTTGCCAAATCCTTCCTACCAGGCTGAGATCCTATGTGTCTTTCTTCAGTGTGACTCTCTTCCAGTAGTTTATCGGATCCTCGAGGGCAGGGACTGGGTTTACTCTGGTACCCCCAGCTTCACACCAGTGTCAATCAAAATGTAGATGCTGGTCGCTGTTTGCTGAATGGCAAATGGAAGTGAGTGCTGCAGGGAGAGGGGAAGAGAGACTGTGACATGGGGAAGCCAGGGGCCCGGGAAGTCTGGCGATTATAGAGGCTGGCCATTGTAAATGTTGAGGTCACCTGGGGTGATAGAAGATGAAGGGGAGGCTATGGGCCAGATACCACCCTCAGGATGAAACTGTCATTTAGACCATTGGCAGAATGAATAATGGCCAAGTACTAGTTGGGGACAGCATGGTAGGGGCAGAGGCTGGAGTGGCTGGAGGACATGAGCCTCAGGAGAAGAGGACTTTGACATTGGAGCATAGAGAGCACCAGTTGGCCTAAAGCCAGCATGCTGACCACAACTCTCAGGAATGTGGAGGACGTGCTGAGAATGGGTCTATTCCATCTGAGATGACCAGGGGGAAGCTGATCTCAATTTAGGCAAAGACTCTCAGGGAGAGTCAGTGTGGCAGTTGGGTAACCACTTTGCAAACACTGCATAGATGAGAACCTTAGCTAGGTGAGTCCCCAGGAGGGCTGTCTGTCCTCTCCTCCCTCCACCACCGAGGTCTCTGCATGCTTCCAGGGAGTGCTGACAGCTTTGGCTTTACCCCAACTTCCTGCATCTTCTCAGATTGTCTTCTGGCTTTGGCCATGAGCTTTGTCCTTGAAAACTGCCTCATTGCTCTGGCCCTGGCCTTCTGCCTGTCCTCCCTCCCCTGGGGAAACCAGATCTAAAAAGGCAGCTTCTGCAGCAGTGCACCGGAGTTATCTCCCCAGCCAGAACTCTCGCTTAATTTGCTTACTGACATTTCACACTGATATGCAGAGAATCATCAGTCAAGTTTTAATGACTCACATGTTTTTGAAGAATATGTGGAGGAGGGAGGAAAAAATAAACTAAGAAAAAATGAGGGAGAGAGAATTTTAGTCCTGTAAGCCAGGAAAGAGCCTGTGAGGCTTGCTTTGATTTTGTTTGTTTTAGAAAATGAGTGGAGGCCATACTGTTTGAACTTTTCCATTGTCAAGTCTGCTGAGAATTCAAGCAGGGCCGGCACTGGGAGATTTCTCTTTCTTCGGCTCCTCAGATGGAAGGAATGAAAGTCTGAATCTTATTAAGTAGATCCACAGGACTCGTATTGAAAGAAATGTGAAAACACAATTTTGCGTTCAATCCTGCGAAGGAAAAATAACTTCAGAGTGAGCCAGACATACTTTGTGACTCTTCCAGCAACTACTCAACATGTGTGTGTGTGTGTGTGTGTGTGTGTGTGCGTGTGTGTGACCTGCCTCACAAGACTGGTTCCAAAATTTGCACAAGGAGTCATTTTTTTTATTTTTGCTACCATATTGGCTAGAAAATGACATTTCCAGAGGAGTTTACTTTTTATGGAATGGGTTACTTTGTGACTCACTGACTCACATGCACCTGTGTCAGAAGGCCCTGTATCCCCCCAGGACCCCCATCTAGCACAGGTCAGGGTGCAGCAGGACCCTTTCTCTGGTCCCTCCGTCACACGGTTTTCTCTCCATTTTCAGAACCCCCATAGCTCTTGTTGTCTGTGCCATTTAATCAAATGCACGCTGCCCTACCTGCCTGGGCTTCCGAGCATTTTCAGGTTGCTGTGGTGACTCCCTGCATTCTGTTTATCCTTAAGCACAAGTAATTCTCTGCTGCACTGCTTTAAAAACATCACTGAAGGCTTGTGACATGAGGAAGGGATTACAACACAGGTGCATTATTACTAGGTGTGGTTGCTCCTAGAGGCTTTAGCTCAAGTCCCTCCTTAGAAGGGCCTTACGCTACTGTGTTCTCCTTAGCATTTGCCAGTCTCCAGGTTGTGACTCCTGGCTCAACGCCCAGGAGGGAGTGCCCTGAATTTTTCCTAAGCTAGGCCCTGCCCAGGTCCAGCCCTCAGCCCTCTGGAGGACAGTCTCCAAGTCTCCCTCTAATCCCTTGGTGCAGTAATGTGTCTCACACTAGTGACTGGTTCCTTGTTTTAGGTATCTTTATTACAGAAGAGGATCTTCCTTCACCTTTGTCTGCTTAAAATGTTCTGGAAGTGTTTTATCCCTAAACCAAGGTGATGGCTTCCCTCATAGAGAAATTTGAGTCTCCACCTCTGAAGAAGCAGCTTTTGAATGTCAGGGACATGATTCCAGTGGTCAAGATTTCAAAACATGTACTCATGCAGTTTCGATGAGAGCACCCAGAGTACACGAACCCTCTTCTCCCTCCCCTGACTCTGTATGGCCTCTGATAATTAACATCCTGCTTTAGCACGGTACATTTGTTTACATCAATGAGCCAATATTGATACATTTTTTAATAACTGAAGTTCATAGTTTATATTTGGATCTACTCTCAGTATTGTATATTTGATGGGTTTTGACGAATGCATATTGCCATGCATCCACCATTAGAGTATTATATCATGTATGACATCATCTCCGCCATTAGAATATCACCATTCAAAAAGGCCCTGTGGTCCACCTATTCATGTCTCTCCCCCTCCCCCTGAATCTCTGGCAACCACTGATCTTTCTACTGTCTCCATAGTTTTGCCTTTTCTAGAATGTCACAGAGTAGAAAGTATACGGTAGATAGCCTTTTCTGACTGGCTTCTATTACTTAGCAATATGCATTTGAGTTTCCTTCATATCTTTTTTTTCTGGATAGATAGATAGATGATTTCTGCTTAGTGCTGAATCATATTTTATTGTATGACTGTACCACACTTTATCCATTTTCCCTTTGAAGACATCTTGGTTGCTTCCATTTTTGGTAATTATTAATAAAGCTGCTGTGAACTTTTGAGTGCAGTTTTCTTTTCTGACAGAAGTTCTCAATTTACTGAGTAAATTTCTAAGAGCACCATTGATTAGCTTTTCAAAACCTTCTAAACTCTCTTCCGAAGTACCTGTATCATTTTCATTCCCACCAGCAGGGAATGAGAATTCCTGTTGCTCCACATTCGTGTCAGCATTTGGTGTTGTTAGTATTTTAGATTTTAGATATTCTGATAGGTGTGTAGTGGTGTCTTATACAGCTGCTCCTTGCATTTTCATTTGTGAATTGCTAAAGGCATGTGCTTATTTGCCATATGTCTATCTTATGTGGTGAGGTTTCTGTTCAGATCTTTTGTTCATTTTTAAACTGGGTAGTTTATTTCATTTTTGAGTTTTGAGTGTTCTTTACATATTTTGGCTACAAGTCCTTTGTCAGATATGAATTTTGTAAACACTTTCTCTCAGTGTGTAACTAGTTTTTTAAAATTGTCTTTACGATGTCTTTCACAGAGCAGAATTTTTAAATTGCAATGAAGTCCAACTGGTCAATTTGTTCTTTCATGGATTGTTCTATTGATGTTGATTCTTAAAAGTCATCACCAAACCCAACATCATCTAGATATTCTTTTATGATATCTTCTAGAGTTTAACATTTTACACTTAGATATATGACTTGTTTTCAGTTAATTTTTTAGAAAACATATGAGGTCTGTGTCTATAATAATTTATTTTTTTGCTTCAGCATCATTTGTTGAAAAGACCGTCCTTTCTCCTCTGAATTGCCTTTGCTCCTTTGTTACTTGACTATATTTATTTGGATCTGCTTCTGGGCTGTCTATTCTGTTCTGTTAATCTTTTTGTCAATTCTTTTGCAAACATCACACTTCTTGGTTACTGTAGCTTTATACTAAGCCATGAAGTCATTCCTGCAACTTTGTTATCCTTCAACATTCAGTTAGCTATTAAGGGTCTTTTGGCTTTCCACAAGAAGTTCAGAACCAGTTTGTCAATACCACAAAATTACTTGC
>VMDR010006633.1:0-28181 GCA_007922815.1 Macrotus californicus
AACTGAGAAAAATAAGGCAAAGTCACACTTTCAATCTTTTATGCATATTACAGAAAATGCTGCCACCCAGAGGCAAAGAAGATTAAAATACCACCCCCTCCACAAAAGTTTAAGACATTGCTTCTTAAATTTTAACATGCATATAAATCACTTGGACATCTCATTAAAACAGATTCTGAAAATCTGGAGCAGTCTAGATTTTTAATGTATGCTTATGGTCACAAGATCATTTCTGAGTAGATCTGTCCAATAAGGTAGCCACTAAGGAGCCACAAGTGACTGACTATTCCAAGTTAAGAATTCAGTTCATCACTAGCACTAGACACACTCAAGTGCTCAACAACCACACGTGACTGCTGGCTACCATTATCAGCACAGATTACAGATACCACTGTGGAAAATTCTATTGGTCTAGACATCACAGGGCAGAAAACAGGAACACTGCTTACCCAAATTATTAGAAAATGCACATCTCGAACCTTGTATTTTTGAAATCATCTTTCCTAATGATGCCCTTGTTAGGAACTCTCTTGACCTGACAGCTGAAGTTACCTTATCCATGCGTGAACATCTATCTTTCAGATAGCTTCGAACAACGAGCTAACTCCAAAACACATCAATTGAAGTAATCTTGTACATACCCTGCGGGCCAGCAGCAGGCCAGTACAGTATGCGGCAGCATAATTTGTCAGGCCAACCTTCACACCGTACTTTGGGAGTTCATGAGCATAAGCTGCACAGACTATCATATCTCCTTCTATACGAGCATAAGCAATCTATAGTAAGAGAAAAACCAGGTTAGTAATGTGTTTTCACTGTTTGTCGTCAACTGACTTAGTTTTCAAAGAACTTGACACAGATCTGCATCACTTAAAATCTATCTTTGTTAAACCCACTCGACTCCAAGTAGTTTATGGTTTGATCAACTGTAGCAGGTAGATTTATGAGTCTGTAAATATGTCTGACTAACGCCCCAGTATGTTAGGCTAAAACTACCACAGGGACACTGAATATTAAAATGCCTTTGAAATAAATTATACTGCAGTTCCTTACTTCTAAATGCTGAAAAGGCTTAGGCGGGAATTAGAGGCACTTTAAAAAGTCAAAAGAATTCCCGATTGTTTCAAACGTCTTTTGAACTTAGCACACTGTAAGACCAATAATGCTCCAGACACCCAGTGTTTAGTTATCTGTGCTTAGGTATAAGGAAGACACTGCCTTCCCAACCACAAATCAGCTTGCCCAGAAAACTGGCACGCCTGCCTCCTGCATGCAAAGACCCAGAAAATCTCAAGTAAAAATCTTGTCCCTGGTGGTAAAATTCCAGAAGACTATCTTCTAGCACAGGGCCACTCTCTGATGATCTTTGATGGGTAAGACAACGCCATGCGGGGCAGTTAAAACCCATTTCAAACCATAAGCTGGAGTAAGAACACTCTCGAGGCTAATTTAATCCTCACAACGCCCCACCCCTTCCAAGACGCGTGGACAAGTGGCACCTAAGGCCAGACCACGAAAGCCAGGCCGCAGTCCGGGCGCACTGTGTCACCGCGCTGGCGCCGGACACGCAGGAACCTTCTCCCCGGCGCAAGTTTACCCTCCCACCCGACCCACCCCCACCAGATGCCACGATGCCACGAATTTCTCTAATCCTCTTCTCCCCCAATTAAAAAACAAGCGGGATTAAACTGGGTCAGGATGGTCCCAAACGGCTGACCTTCAGACTGTTTTTTTCAAAGTCCCAGCTTCCCCAGGCTCCGATCCACGACCCACAAAAGGAAAACAACTCACTCGGTGTTAAGGGCGCGCCAGGCCCGCACTTGGGGGGCCTTCCAGCGCACACAGCTGTGCCACCCCCAAGTTGGGCGTCTTGCAGCCTGGGAGCTGGGGGCGGGGGTTCGCCACCTGGCCGGGCGTCTGGGATGCGGCTCACCTGGCAGATGATGTCTCTGTTGGTCACACGAACTATCATCCTGTACTTGGGTGTGTTGTACTTATTTTTATCCTGAATCACCAAGCGTTTCCGGGCATAGTAGTCAGTTTTACCCTCTGGAAAAAAAAAAAGAAAAGAAAAGAAAAAGAAAGTCTACTTCCCTGCAAAGCAGATTCCTCTAACATTGTGAACGTGACCACCTGACCGTACCTCGTCGTCTTCTAAATTTCACTTGGTATCTCTTGAAGTAGGCCTTATTTTTGACAACTTTTACAAACCCCTTTAAGAAAAAAAGAACATTATTAAATGTTTTAGACTGTGATACTTTTGACATCCGAGATGTAACAAACTAACCCTTGAACTTCAAATGTGAACTTGACAACTGTCACTTTTGTAGAGTCCAGCCTTCCTCAAACCATCTGGGGTCGGGAGTCACTTTTTCTACTTCCCACCTGTCAAGACTGACGCGCGACTTCTTCAGGCCGACGACACGGGCTTTCTGAAGCGCCCGCCGCTCTCCCGGAAAAGCCACGAAGCAGCCAGGCGTGGGGCCGGCGCGAGGAGCGCAGCCCGGCTCCCCTCGGCACCCCCAGCCGGTCTGAGACCGACCGAGGCAATCTCCCCAGCGCGGCCGCCCGACGGGCCCCCGCGGGCCAGCTGGCACTACTCCCTCAGCTTGCCGACGAAACTCACCGCACCCCCCACCCTCAGTCCGTGCCTCGGCTTCTTCTCTTCCCCAATCCCCTTTCCCTTAAGCTTGCGCGCCGGGCGGCAGCCATTAAGGCCACGCTGGGAGCGGCAGCCAGACCAGGGCAGAGCCTGCAATCTAATGCCATCCGACCCCTGGGCCGCGCGGGGCCAACCCTAGGTTGGCATTAGGGCAAGGTGAGGGAACCCCCGTCCATCTGTAGTCCCTAGAAAGGGGTACCCACTCACCATCCTGAGGATGAAAGACCCACGTCCGTAGCTTGACACAGACCTACAGGGCCAGCACAGCGCCGGTAGGGGGAAAAGGCCGCAGCCCGTGCGCAGGCGCAGTATGTAGCACCCGCGCTCACGCTAGCGACGTGTGGAAGAGAGATCCTCTTGCCGTCAGACCTGCGGCATGCCGCCTCCTGCTGGTAGGAGGACCCATGCGGGCCTTCGTCTTGTTGCAGCAAAACCTTAATGCTCCTGGCTGATGATCCCACTGCGACGGACGGTAAGCAGTAATAGGGAGGATTGCCTTAGGAGGCTTTCACTTTTCTGGGCTAGGAAGTTGTTTCATAACATGTATTACTTTTGTAAGCAAGAAAAAAGTTTAAAAAGTAAATAGAAAGAACTTGCCCTGGAGCTCTTTGCCCCTCCGGACTGTGCCTCCCGAACCTTTCACATCCGGGTCTGGAACAGAGCCCTCCCAGGAAGCCTTGCCTTAGCGCTCCAAGCCTGGGTTAGGAGCCCTTCTTCAGCCTTCCTACAGCGCCTTCCTACCTGCTTCGGCCCGCCCCGATTGTAAACCTTTGAATCTCCTTCAGTAAGATGATAAGAGTACTGCTCTCTCCTTCCTGCCTCTTCACCTCCATCACCTTCCCTGATTCCTGACCGTCTCATTCCTTTTCCCTCCCGCCATCCTTCTTATCTAGTCAGCTTAGCTTTTTTTCTGTTTAAGTCTTTTTTTAATTCATTCTTTTAAAACTAATTGTAATAAGTCTTTGTCCTATTCTCCACATGGAGACTGAGGAGAACCAACCAACCAACTTAACAAACAAGCAAACAAACAAATAAAAAAGGTACCTCAAGAGAAAGTATTCCCTTTCCTAACAGTATTTTAAAGGTGGTATTTGGACTATTACATGGGAATTATTTGGGTACTAGTTAAAATGCAGGCCTATGAATATATGATACGTCTTCTGAATCAAACCTGCTGGTTTGGGGAGTGGGAACCTGCCTTTTAAATTTGGCTTAAGTCTTGCCCTGGTTGGTGTGGCTCAGTGGATTGAATGCCGGCCTGCAAACCAAAAGGTTGCTGGTTCGATTCCCAATCAGGGCACATGCCTGGGTTACAGGCCAGGTCCCCAGTTGGGGGTACATGAAAAGCAACCACACATTGATGTTTCTCTCCCTCTCTTTCTCCCTCCCTTCCCCCTAAAAATAAATAAATCAATCCCTAAAAATAAATAAATAAATTTGGCTTAAGTGTTAATCAAATCAGGAGATCTCAGGAAAGTAGAGAACAAATCCTATTTTGCCCAATAATGGATTAACTACATACTAGGAAAAGAAGACAAATTACTTACCAGCATGGCAATTTAAAATAATGGCATCCTCACAGTGAATATTAACTCTATACCCCATCCTCCAGTGATTTAAGCCTGCTCTTGTGAGAAGGGTATGCACGATTTTAATCTAGCAGGAAAGAATCAGTGTGTCAACTGCTCACTGTCAGAGCTGGGAGGAGCATCTGCCAAACAAGATGACAAGGTTAAGTGGTTCCAAAAAACTGCCACTAGAATAAACCAGAATTATGATGCCAGTTTACTCTGGTTTCAATTTGTAACTCATCATAAAACCAGAAAAATGTACATTGAGTCTGCTCTGGCCTATGGCTCCAGGGCCATCAAGGAGAAATGTTGAAACACTCCTCAAAGGCAAGTGTGGTTCTATCTTTGTTGAGGGGCTTTTGGAAGTGCAAAGTAAGAGACATGCAATTTGTGTTTATATAATATTTAAAGGCCTTTATTTTGGTGGTTCATCAAATTATTAGCCTATGACAGGTGCCACATGTCAGTGTCCTGCTTACACTGGCCCTGCTTACACTGAAGGTGGAGGCATCAGGAAGGAAAGGCTATATGGAAATGGGCCTACCCCTAACTTTTGCGTGTTTTAGGGCAAGAGTACATGGGAAGGCCCATATACCCTTCACCTGAATATTTAGAAGTTAAGAAGCAAGCTAACCCATTGTTTTGTGTTTTATTTATTTATTTTTATTTTTTAAATTACTTTATTGTTGTTCAATTACAGTTTGCATTTTCCCCCCACCACTCCCCCTCCACCCCAGCCAATCCCACCCCCCTCCCCAACTAACCCATTGTTGAATTAAATGTTTTAGTTTTTCTTAACCTGCTTCTTCTTACCTTATAAATATTTATAACAAAACATTTAAAATATGTATATCTGTTCCCTGTGGTTGCAGCTGGGGGTTTGTGGCTAGCATGGCTGGCTCAGCCTGTGCAGTTGGTGACACCGGGAGCCAGGGGAAACTTGTCCAGCACCCCTGACCAACTAAATCTTGTTCAAGGTAAAAGTTAAAAATCACCAGCAAGCGGGCGGGTGAACTTTGTGTTCTTCCTGACACGATATACTGAGAAGAACACAGAAACATTTTGTGCCAAATTTATCTAATCTAATCTAATTACATGATTTAACTATCTAATCTGATACATGATGAATCTGCATACAAACTCAAATTGAGGAACATTATACAAAGTAACTGTTCAGTACTCTTCAAAAAATGACAAAATCGTGATAGATAAGGAAAGGCAAAAGAAATACTCCAGATTGAAAGAGACCAAAGTGACATGACAGCTGCATACAGTGTGTGATCCCAGATGCATCCTAGACAAGAGAGGAAAATGAGAAAAAGGAGGGCCTTTTATTTCTTTTGTACCAAGGGCATTCTCAGGGCAGTCAGTGAAATCTGAATGGAGTCTGTGGATTAGATGGTAGTCATCGATCGATGTAAATTTTCCTTTGATAGATACACTATGGTTGTATATGAGAGTGCTCTTTAGGAAATGCACTCTGAGCTCTTTTGGAGTAATGGGCTTTACTTCTGTGATTTACTCTCAACAAATCACTACAAAAATTACATATATATATGTATATAAATAAATATATGTGTGTGTAAAAAGAAAAAAGTGATGAGGCAGATGTGTTAAAATGTTAATGGGGAATCTGGGAGAAGGGCATATAGAAGTTCTTTGTACTCTTCTTACAAATGATTGTAATTTTGAAATTATTTCAAAGTAAAAAAATAAAACATTGATTCCTGGTAGAATGGGAAATATTTCTGTTATTACGTGAAATGCAAGTAAATTCAGTTTTATCAAATATGTCAAACATATATTATAAATAGAATATAAATCAGCAACTTTTAGTTTCAGTTCTGGTAGTGATGATTTAACAACAAAATATGAAAAGATTTCTGTGACGTTTCCCATATATTATGATTGGGAGGAACCTACTTGTGGCTCTAATCAGCAGGTTCTGTGCTGAAACCACTGACTTTCATGGTTATTCTCCAAAAGCATCTTGTTATTTCAAAGTGTGTTTTTCTTTGCCATTGCTTTTTGTTTTAGCAAATAGGGTGGACTGCTTTACGGTTGAATCCCCTTTATTGATATTAATTCTCTAGAAACATTTTAAACCTGCACTTTTTTATCTAGGAAAAAAATTAGCCTTCAGTGAAAGAATAATCTTTGTTTCTTTAAAAAAAAAAGTAGAAAGCTATGGTTTTTATGGGCCCAAGAGTGAAAAGAACATCAAGGACAACTCCACATAATTATGATTGAGTATGTCTCAGTGTCCTGTTCATAGGCTACTGATGTCTGAGCGACTAACAAGATAAAAGCATACACAATGCATAAATTGTAATATATTTCTTTCATAAAAGTTTTTCTTATATCTTCATTTCGGCGAAACCTCTGTGTTATCACCAAGACACCCCATCATTTATGTTCTACAGATAGTAATGCCAAATTGGACAAACTCTTTGGTCATTGTAATTCTTAAATGATTTTTATGAATTTCATTTGGGAGAAATTTTGCTGTGCTGAAGCAAGAGGAACTGGAATTTTAAATAAAATTCATAAAGCAATACTTAAATTTGGAAATGAACTATAATTTTTCCATATCAAATTCAAAAAATGTAACAGTGTCGTATATAGTAAATTACTGTTTTCAGACACTATTACTAGATATTTGATATTGTCATATAAATCACTGTCTCTTGCATACAATAGTATCCATATCCATGCAGGTTTTGCTGTTCTTCCAATAGCTACATGCTGGGGTATGTATGGTAAAGTAAACAAAAAGAGCAGTATGTTGCTCAGTTTGTTCAAATGTCTTTTCTATCTGACTATACAATGGTCTGTCAGGGTCAGGAAACAATCTCGATGGAAATTAATTTTAGGTTTATTTGTTTACTTGTTTAAATTAAATTTATTGCAGTGACATTGGTTATTAATGACTATTAGTTATGTAAGTTTCAGGCATACAGTTTCAAAGTCTGGTCTTCTCCCGTCACCATATATTTGACCCACTTGACCCTCTACATCCGTCTCCCTCTACCTCCCCCTCTGGTAGCCAGCATACCGTTGTCTGTGTCTGTGAGTTTTTTGTTCTCTGTTTGTTGCTTTCTGTTGATTTCCCACTTATGAGTGAATCATATGGTTCTTGCCTTTTTCCATCTAATGTATTTCACTTAGTGTGGTACTCTCAAGATCCATCCATATTGTCACAAAGGCAGTGTTTCACCTTTTCCACTTTTTTAAAGATTTTATTTACTTACTTATAGAGAGAGGGGAAGGAAGGGAGAAAGAGAGGGAGAGAAACATCAATGTGGGAAACATCGATAGGTTGCCTCTTGCCTGTGCTCTAAGTGGAGACTGAACCAGCAACCCTTCCCTTTGCAGCATGACACCCAACTAACTGAGCCACACTGGTCAGGGCAGGTGTTTCATCTTTTCTGATGGCTGAGTAGCATTCCATTTATATATGTACCACTTCTTTTTAAAAAAAGTTTATTCATTGATTTTAGAGAGAGAGAAGAAGAGGGAGAGGAATTTTTGCATTCATTGGTTGATTCTTGTATGTGCCCTGACTGGGGATTGAGTGTGCAACCTTGGTGTATTGGGGCGATGCTCTAACCAACTGCACTACCTGGCCAGGGCTGTACCACATCTTCATCAATCACCTATGGGAGGACACTTGAGTTGTTTCCATGTCCTGGCCACTGTGAATAGTGCTGCACTGAACATAGGGACACATACATTCGTATGAAAAAACGTTCTCTACTTTTTTCAGGTAGATACCCAGAAGAGGGAATGCTGGGTCATCTTGTAGCTCTATTCTTAATTTTTTGAGGACTGTCCATACTGTTTTCCATAGTGGCTGTACCAGTTTACATTCCCATCAGCAGTGCACAAGGGTTCCCCTTTGACCACATCCTCTCTAACACTTATTTCTTGTCTCATTGATAATAGCCATTTTAACAAGTGTGAGGTGGTATCTTATTGTGGTTTTGACTTGCATTTCCTTTATTGCTAATAAATTTGAGCATCTTTTCCTATATGTGTTGGCCATCTGTATGTCTTCTTTTTAAAAAAGTTTTTATTGACTTTAGCAAGAGAAAGCAAGGGAGGAGGGGGAGGAGGAGAGAGAGAGAGAAAGAGAGATACCAATTTGTTATTGCACTTGTTATGCATTCATTGGTTGCTTCTCGTATGTGCCCTGGCAGAGGAGGGAGCCCACAACCTTGGTGCATTGGGACAACATTAACCAACTGAGCTTGCCAGGACATCTGTATATCTTCTTGAGAAAAATGTCTGTTTAGGTCCTGTACCCATTTTTAATTAAATTGTTTTTGTTGTGGTTGTTGAATTATGAGTTCTTCATATGTTTTGGATATTAGAGATATTGTAGGATATCAGAGATAACCTTTGCAAATACCTTCTTCCATTGAGCAGTTGCCTTTTTGTTTTGTTGGTGGTTTCTTTTGCTATGCAGAAGCTTTTTAGTTTGATATAGTCCCATTGATTTATTTGTGCTTTTACTTCCCTTGTGTTTGGGGTCAAGTTCACAAAAAACCTCTCTGAGACCAAAGTCCATAGTAGTGCTTATGTTTTCTTGTGTGTATTTTAAGTTTAAGGTCCTACATTCAAGTCTTTAAAACATTTTGAGTTAATTTTTGTGTATGGCATCAGATAGTAGTCTAGTTTCATTCTTTTGCTTGGCGCTTTCCAACATTCTCACCACCATTTATTGAAGATACTTTCCTTTCTTCATTGCATGTTTTTGGCTCCTTTGTGGAAAATTAGTTCCTTGTACACGTGTGAGTGTATTTCTGAGTTCTCAATTATGTTCCGTTGGTCAGTGTGTCTACTTTTCTCCCAGTACCATACTGTTTTAATTATTGTAGCTTAGTAGTATAATTTAAAGTCAGGCAGTGTGATACTTTTGACTTGGTTCCTTTTTTCTCAGGGTTACTCTGGCTGTTTGGGGTCTTTTATGATTTCACAAAATTTTGAGGATTTTTTGTACTATTCTTTGAAAAATGTCATTGGGATTTTGATGGGGATTGCATTAAATCTATATATTGCCTTAGGTAATATGGCCATTTTAAATGTTGATTCTTCCATCGTTGATTACAGACTATGTTTCCATTTCTTTTTTTCTTCTTTAGATTTTCTCAAGTATGTATTATAGTCTTCAGTGTATAGGTCCTTCACTTTCTTTGTTAAGTTTGTTCCTAGATACTTTATTCTTTTTATTCACTTGCAAATGGGATTGTTTTCTTCATTTCTTTTTCTGATATTTCATTGTTAGTATGCAGGAATGCAGTGGATTTTGCACGTTGATTTTGTATCCTGCAGCTATACCTATTTTTATTTTTAATAGTATTATTTTTAATAGTATTGTGGTATAGTCCTTAGGGTTTTTTTCCCCAGTGTATTATGCTTTATTATTTCTTTTTAAATATATTGTATTGGCCCTCCACACAGCAACTCCACTCCCTCAGGCAATCCCCCCTCCTTAGTTCATGTCCATGCATGTGGATGAGATCTTTGGCTACTCCATTCCCTCCCTATACTGTTCTTAACATCCCCCTGCCTATTCTGTACCTACCAATTGTACTTCTTAATCCCTGCACCTTTTCCTCCCATTCTCCCCCTTCCCCCTCCCAGGTGATAAAACCCTCCAAATGATCTCCATATCTATGATTCTGTTTCTGTTCTGCTTGTTTTCTAGTTTGTTTTTTAGATTCAATTGTTGATAATTGAGAAATTATTGCCATTTTAATGTTCATAGTTTTGACTTTCTTTTTCTTAAATAAGTAACTTTAATATTTCATATAATAATGATTGGTGATGATAAACTCCTTTAGCTTTACCTTGTCTGGGAAGCACTTTATCTGCCCTTCCATTCTAAATGATAGCTTTGCTGGATAGAGTCATCTTGGATGTAGGTCCTTGCCTTTCATGACTTGGAATACTTCTTTCCAGCCCCTTCTTGCCTGCAAGGTTTCTTTTGAGAAATCAACTGACAGTCTGATGGGCACTCCTTTGTAGGTTACTGTCTCCTTTTCTCTTGCGGCTTTTAAAATTCTCTCTTTATCTTTAATCTTGGGTAACTTAATGATGATGTGCCTTGGTGTGTTCCTCCTTAGGTCCAACTTCTTTGGGACTCTCTGAGCTTCCTGGACTCCCTGGAAATCTACTTCCTTTGCCAGATTGGGGAAGTTCTCCTTCATTATTTGTTCAAATAAGTTTTCGATTTCTTGGTCTTCCTCTTCTCCTTCTGGCACCCCTATGATGTGGATATTGGAACGTTTAAAGACATCCTGGAGGTTCCTAAGCCTCTCCTCATTTTTTTGAATTCTTGTTTCTTCATTGTGTTCTGGTTGAATGTTTCTTTCTTCCTTCTGGTCCACACCATTGATTTGAATCCAGTTTCCTTCCCATCACTGTTGGTTCCCTGTACATTTTCCTTTATTTCATGTAGCATAGCCTTCATTTGTTCATCTAATTTGTGACCATATTCAACCAATTCTGTGAGAATCCTGATTACCAGTGTTTTGAACTGTGCATCTGCTAGGTTGGCTATCTCTTCTTCACTTAGTTGTATTTTTTCTGGAGCTTTGATCTGTTCTTTCATTTGGGCCATTTTTGTTGTCTTGGTGCACCTGTTATGTAGTAAGGGGCGGAGCCTTGGGTTTTCACCAGGGCGGCGCAACCCACATTACTGGGTTGTGATGCTGTTTGTGGGGCAGGGGTCCAAGAGGGAACAGTGGTGCTTATTCAGGTCTCTGTCAGTTTTCAGTCACTTCTTCCTTTACCCACAATCAAATTGGGCCCTTCTGGTGCTGATTCCCAGGTGGGTGGCTTGTGTGCGTTCTAGGACCCTGTGGGTCTCTCCAACGAGTTCTCCTGTGAGGCTGGGAGTTTCTCTCGCTGCCTCAACCCCCACAGGTGTTTTTAATCAGATGCTTTGAGGCTTTATTTCCTCGCTGGGACCCTGGGTGGTGTGGTTCACCTGGCTCCCCAGTTGTTCCTCCTGGTTTATCCACACGTGGATGTGGGACTGCCTGGTCAGCCAGCCGCCACTTCTCCCAGTCCGCCAGCCGCGCCTTGCCGAGAGTCCTCTCCGCCAGGCTGCCCATCTCTGCCCCTCCTACCGGTCTGGGTGAGTGTTTCTTCTTTAACTCCTCGGTTGTTGGACTTCCATACGGTTCAATTTTCTGTCAGTTCTGGTTGTTCTTTGTTTTTAAATTTGTTGTTGTCCTTCTATTGGTTGTGTGAGGAGGCATGGTGTGTTTAGGATTTTTTTGCATCTTTGTTAATCACACATATTGGCCTGTAATTTAACTTTTTTGTGTTATCCTTGCAAATTTTTGTATTAGGGTAATTTTGGCCTCATAAATGATTTAGGAAGTATTCCTTTTTCTTAATTTTTTTAGGAAGAGTTTGAGAGGGATAGGTATTAAGTCTTTGAATGTTTGGTAGAACTTACCAGTGAAACCATCTGGTCTTGGGCTTTTGTTTTTTTGGGGTGGAGGTTTTTGATGGGTTTCAAATTTCTTATTGTTGATTGGTCTATTTAGGTTTTCTAATCTTCATGGTTCAGTGTAAGAAGGATACATACACACACACACACACACACACACTCAAAAAATTTGTCCATTTCTTCTAGGGTATTGAATTTGGTTGCATATAGCGTTTCATAGTATTCTTGTATAATCATTTGTATTTGTGTTGTCCATTGTAATTTCTCTTCTTTCATTTCTGATTTTATTTACTCCTTTCTCTTTTTTTCCTTAGTGAATCTTGCCAAAGGTTTGTCAATTTTATTTATCTTTTTAAAGAGCCAGTTCTTTGTTTCCTTAATTTTTCTATTGTATTTTTGTTTTCTCTTTAATTTAATTCTGCTCTGATTTTTATGATTTCTTTCCTTATACTGACTTTGGGTGTTTTGTTCTTTTCTAGTTCTTTAAGGTGAAATGTTAGACTGTTTGAGATTTTTCTTGTTTCTTGATGTAGGCCTGTAATGCCTAACTTGTCTCTTACTACTGCTTTTGCTGCATCCTAAATTTTTCATATATCATATTGTCATTTTCATTTGTATCTATGGATCTTTTGATCTCTTTTATTTCTTCTTTGACACAATATTTGTTCAGTAGCATGTTTACACATATTTGTGGTTTTTCCAGCTTTCTTCTTGTAGTAATTTCCAGTTTCATACAGTTGTGGTTAAAGAATATGTTTAGTATGATTTCAATCTTCTTAAATTTATTTAGCCTTGTTTTATGCATCAACATATGGTATATCCTTCAGAATGTACCATTTGCACTTGAGAAGAGTGTATATTTTGTTTTTGGGGAATGAAAAGCTCTGTAAATATTATGCCCATTTGATCAAATGTGTTATTTAAGGTTGATATTTCCTTATTGATTTTTCTGTTTGGATGATCTATTCATTGCTGTCAGTGGGATATATACATTCTCTACTGTGATCGTGTTTTTGTCAGTTTTTCGTTTTAGGTCTCTTAGTAATTATTTTACATATTTTCGTTCTCCCTGGTTGGGTGCATATATATTGATATGTTATGTTTTTTTATATATTGTTCCCTTTTATCATTATAAAATGTCCATCTTTGTCTTTTGTTACATTTTTCAATTTGAAATCTACTTTGTCTGATATAAGTATGGCTACACCTGCTTTTTTCTGGATGCCGTTTCCTTGTAGTATCATCTTCTACCCCTTTACTTTGAGTCTGTGTTTGTGTTTGTAGCTGAGTTGAGTCACCTGAAGGCAACATATTGTTGGGTCTTATGTTTCTTTTAAGTATGTTTTTTTTATTATGCTATTACAATTGTCCCATTCTTTCTTCCCTTTATTCCCCTCTGCCCTGCATCCCCCTCCCACCAGCATCTCCCCCTTAGTTCATGTCCATGAGTCATATATGTAAGTTCCTTGGCTTCTACATTTCCTATACTATTCTTAACCACCGCCCCCCCCCATCTATTTTGTACCTACCAATTATGCTTCTTAATCCTTGTACCTTTTCCCCTTTTCTCCCCCCGCCCCCTCCCCACTGATAACCCTCCATGTGATCTCCATTTCTGGGATCCTGTTTCTGTTCTACTTGTTTGCTTAGTTTGTTTGCTTTTTTCTAGGTTCAGTTGTTGATAGTTGTGAGTTTGTGGTCATTTTACTTTTCATAGTTTTTGATCTTCTTCTTTTTCTTAGATAAGTCCCTTTAACATTCCATATAATGAGGGCTTGATGATTTAACTTTAACTTTAACTTTAACTTTATCTCATTGGGGAAGCACTTTATCTGCCCTTCTATTCTAAATGATAGCTTTGCTGGAAAGAGTAATCTTGGATGTAGGTCCTTGCCTTTCATGACTTTGAATACTTCTCTCCATCCCCTTCTTGACTGCAAGGTTGCTTTTGAGAAATTAGCTGACAGTCTTATTTCTGTCTCCTTTTCTCTTGCTGTTTTTAAGATTCTCTCCTTATCTTTGATCTTGAGTAATGTAATTATGATGTGTCTTGGTGTGTGCTTCCTTGGGTCCAACTTCTTTGGTACTCTCTGAACTTCCTGAACTTCCTGGAGGTTTACTTCCTTTGTCAGATTGGGAAAGTTCTCCTTCATTATGTTTTCAATTTCTTGCCCTTCCTTTTCTCCTCCTGGCACCCCTGTGATTCGGATGTTGTAACGTTTAAAGTTGTCCTGGAGGTTCCTAAGCCTCTCCTCCTTTTTTTGAATTCTTGTTTCTTCACTGTGTTCTGGTTGAATGTTTATTTCTTCCTTCTGCTCCAAATCGCTGAGTTCTGGTTTCCTTCCTGAAGGTTCCCTGTATATTTTTCTTTATTTCATTGTGCATAGCCTTTACTTTTTCCTTTATTTTGTGACCATACTCAGCCATTTCTGTGAGCATCCTGATTACAGGTGTTTTGAACTCTGCATCTGATAAGTTGGCTATCTCTTCCTCATTTAGTTCTATTTTGGGAGTTTTTATCTGTTCTCATTTGGGCCATATTTCTTTGTGTAGGCACACCTATTATGTTGTAAGGGGTGGAGCTTTAGGTATTCACCAGGGCGGGGCAACTCACGGTGCTGCATTTGGTGCTGTATGTTGGGATGGGGTCAGAGAGGGAACAGTGCCGTTTGCTCAGCTCTCTGCCAACTTTCAGTCATTTACCCCGCTATCCGCAAGCAAAATGGGCCCTTCTGGTGCTGATACCTGAGTGGGTGGTTTGTGTACATTCTAGGACCCTGTGGGTCTCTCTAATGGACTCTCCTGTAAGGCTGGAGGTTTCTCCTGCTGCTACAACCCCCACAGATTTTTACAGCCAGAAGCTTTGAGGCTTTATTTCCCTGTGCTGGAACCCTGGGTTGTGCAGTCTGCCTCGCTCCCCGGTTGTTCCTCCCTGTTTATCCACATGCAAGTATGGATCTGCCAGCCATCACCTTGCTGCGTGTCCTCTCTTGCCAGGCTGCCCGTCTCTGCTCCTCCTACCAGTCCAGATGAATGTTTCTTCTTTAACTCCTTGGTTGTTGGACTTCCATACAGTTTGATTTTCTGGCTGTTCTGGTTGTTTTCTGGTTTTAAATTTGTTGTTGTCCTTCTTTTGGTTGTGCAAAGAAGCAACGTGTATCTACCTACGTCTCCATCTTGGCCGGAAGTCCCAGTCTTCTTTTTTAATCCGTCCTGCTAGTCTGTGCCTTTTAATTGGTCTATTTACATTTACGGGGATTATTGACATATTAGGACTTACTACAGCCATCTTTTCTTTTCTAATTGGTCTGGATTTCCATTGTTTATTTTCCCTTGTATTTCTATCTGCTGTTTTAGTTTGGTGGTATTCTATGATTTTTTCTCTCTTTCTATTTTTTTATTTTATGTGTCTGAATTATAGATTTGTGCGTGTGTGTGTGGTACTGTTAGGTTTATACAAAAATGTTTCATATGTACAGTAGTCCTTTTTCTTCTGATTGTGTCTTTTCCTCATTGACCTGTGCAAGTTCAGTTCTTTTCCACTTCCCCTTTTATGTTTTTGTTGTCTTAGATCCCCCCTCTTTATTCTGTGTGTTCATTTCTAAATTGCAGATGCTGTAGTCTTTTTCTTTTATGTTATATTTATGTTTAATACTCTCTTTTGAAAAAGAGTTGCAGTTCCTGCTTCCGTCCGTCTGTTTGTCATCTCAACAGTTTTGTGTCCTCTTGTCTTTTCGGTTCCGGTAGAACGGCTCCTTTCAGTGATTCTGGTAATGTAGGTCTGGTGCTGGTAAACTACCTTAGCTCTTCTTTGTCCAGAAAAGTTTTTATTTCTCCTTGGCTTCAAAGGGGTAACTTTGCTAGATATATTATTTTCAGCTGGTGACTTTTCTCTTTCAATATTTTGATTTTTTTATATATATTTTATTGATTATACTATTACAGTTGTCCCATATCCTTCCCCCACCCCCCTCCCTGTCAATATTTTGAATATTTGATTCTCTTCTCTACTAGCTTGTATGGTTTCTGCTCAAAAATCTGATGACAGTCCAGTGGGGTTTTTTTTTTTTGTAGATTATAGTCTTTCCCCCACCCATGGGATGCCTTTGGAGTTCTTTCTTTGTCATTCACTTTTGACAGTTTTAATATGTGCCTTGGAGAAGGTCTTTTTGCCTTGACATAATTAGGTGAGTTCGCTTCTTATATCTGAGAGTCCAGTTGTTTCCATAGGTTTAGGGAGTTCTCCTCAATTATTTGTTTAAATAGGCTCTCTGTTCCCTTCTCCTCTCTTCTCCTTCTGATATACCCATTATTCTTAAACTGTTTCTTCTAATGGAGCCAGATAGTTCTCATACAGTTCTCTCTCTCTCTCTTTCTTTCTCTCTCTCTCTCTCTCTCCCTCCCCGCCCCTCTCTCTCTCTCTAGTCATTTCTAGATTTCTATCTTCAAGATCACTAATTCTTTCTTCCATCTGGTCTGCTTTATTTCCTAAGTTCTCTAGTTCATTCTTCATCTGTTTGAGTTCTTCTGCTCCAGAACTTCTGTTTGGTTGTTTTTTACAGTTTCAATCTGTTTTGTAAAGTACCTCTTTTGTTCATTGATTTTGTTCCTGAGGTCACTGAATTGCCTTTCTAAGTTTTCTTGCATCTTTTCTTTTTTTCAAAACTGCAATCTGTGATTCTCTGTCATTTAAGTAACAGTCTTCTATTTCCTTGAGTTTACTTTCTGGAGACTTGTTATTTTGCCTCTGAGCTACTTTGTTCCAGTGGTATTTTGGTACCTGGTGGATTGTTTCTCTGCCTGGGCATTTGAGAAATTGAAATCTTTCTTTTGCTTTTCACTGGTCATTAACGGGTTGATAACTAGAGGTCTTTCTTCTGATTTCCAGTAGATGGTGGTATAGTACAAATTCTTTTCTCTTCACCACTAGGAGCTCAGGGATCTCTGTGGGGCAGGGTCGTCGGGGTGGAAAATGCCCCATATTCACTGAGGTGATGAGCATCCCCTCTCTGATGGGGTCTTCTTGTCTCAGGGCATTACCCCTGTGGTGGGATGAGGCAGGGGTTGGGGCTCTGGGCCTGTAAGTTCACTGCTATCCTGCAACCAGAGGCTGCCAGCAGCACTGTACTATCTGAGCTGTCCCGGTTGCCTCTGCTGGGTTCTGGTTTGATAGGCTGTGAGGGGACGGAGGAACAGGCGCTTTTGTACATTTGCAGCTTTGTTTTTTCCACTGGGTTTAGCTGCAGTGGTTAGGGGCCACTCAGGCTGGAATGTTGCTTCTGCCCCTCTGGCCTTCTTGTCTGAACTGTGGAGTGAAGACTGTAATCGGACACCTCCACTGCTATTACATCAGTTGGAGCCAGGTGGGTGGGCCACAGATAGCATGAGCTGCTTTGTTTTGTTTCCTTGTTAGGGCAGCTGCTCCACTGCAGCCCCTACCCTACCTGTCACTGGGTTGGGCTTCAGTATGTACTGGCCACTCTCAGGCACAAACGCTGGCCCTCTGCCCCTCTTCAGGCTGCTGAGTGGGGGTTGCTACCTGACGCTCCACTGCTAGGGCTGGGGCCACAGTGAGCACAGGCTTGCATCTGCCGCTCCATCTCTGTCCTTCTCTGCTTCCTGCCCCTGTTCGCTCTGATTCACCCACCTCAGCTGTCTCAATGCACAGATCCCTTAGCCATGTTTGTTGAGCAGGGAATTCTTGTTGAATTATAGTTATTCAGCTTGTTGTGACTTTAAGGGGAGAGGCGAAGACATGTTCTCACTTCACCAGGGTGCTGATGCCCTAGTTTTAGGGTTATTTATATGGGAATTTTCTTTTTCACAATCATGCAAACATTTTTTGTTTCCTTCTTCTAATATTCTTATATTTAATTAAAGTGTCACATTTGTTGACTATTTCTCATGTGGTTTCATTCAATTTAGAAAAAAATTTTGTTCAAAATCGTAATGCTCTAATAATTTAGAACTGTTTGGGTTTTAAACACTTGTGCTAACGTTATTAAAAATGAGCAATACCACATATCAAATAACTGCATAGCACCAATTCAGAGTTCATTTTTCTGCCAGATTTTGATGTGCTCTTTATTTGAATACCTCCTATTGTTTCACTTTATTCTTCTACAGACTCTCATATCTTGTCTAAATTGAATCTGTTTTAACATAATGGATACCTCTGGAACAATGGACTGGAACGTAAAGATAGGCAAGACAATGGAAGTTTGGCCCTTCTCAGACATGAAACTTCATTATCCAAGCATCTTTTGCATTCACATATTATCAGAAAGAAAGAATTTGACAACTTAATTTGTTTTTTTCTTCTTATCTAAAAAATTACTGTTCCTCAATCCTCCTGCACTCCAAAGCAGCGTCCATTTCAAATGCCACCAGCAGCACAAAACCACAACCTTCATGACATTTAGACACAATTGCCTTTTGTTTCAACAACACAGCCCAAGAAATGTGGAGTAGCATTTCCCTGGGGCCTGGAAGGTGTTGATTACCAGGGCAGATGCTTAGGGTTACTGGTCAGATCTGAATGCCAAGTCCTAAGTGACAGAGGTAACCGTAGCCATGCATCTTTAATAAATTTACTTTTTGGTATGTTTGTGATATGCAGGGTTTTATAAAGTGCAGTGTCAGGGCAAGGACACCTCCATCCTGGGTCAAAGGGAGGCCCTTCCTTGAAACTTCATACCCACCAAAGATCACAGGATTCGAGCCCCTTTCCTGCTGGACTGCTGACTGCTCTGTTGCACTGATCTCACAGACTTGACCGAGGAGGTAGTGAATGGGGAAAGGAGATGGGCTTCAGGATTTCTCCCTGTCAGAAACAGCGAATATCTATTGAGAATATACTATGTGTCAGAATCTATGCTAAGCATTTATTACATTATCTCATTTAATCTCAAAACTACCCTAGTTGATAATATTACTATCCCTGATTTACAAGTGAAGAAATGAGTGCCACAGCTGATCTCAGTGGAACACAGGTAGCTGTCATCAGCGCGATTTTCAGGTCTGGGCCTACCTTCACCGTGCTAAACAGAGACCTCATACTCTGTAAACATTTCATGTGTGCATGTTTGTCTTTGGACATTCCATTATTTATCTTTGTCGGACTGAGATGTAAGTACTCTTTGGCTGTCTAAGCTACAGTTAACTTTGTTTAAAAATAAAGGTGAAACTGCAGCTAGAAAACATCGTATCTCCCAAGTCATCAGGCTGAACCTGAAGCATTGCAAACTTCCAAAAAATGAAGACTTACAAAATCTGATCAGTTGAAGTAAGGGACATAGTCTTGTTTGCCAGATGAAGCCCATATTATTAGAAATAGGAGGGAAGCCCTTGAAACTTAAAGAAGGCAGTCTCAAGACAAATCTGGGAAGTTCAGCATCCCTTTATCAGATGGTGAGTGAATATGTGAAAGTGAAAATATTTAAAATGATGTAGTAATATTTACATGTTTTTCTGGAGACTAGGTTTATAGTGAGTCACTAAGAAAAAGGTAGACAAGTCTAGGGAATTGCTAAGCTTTATAAGTCAGATCTGCTTTAAAGGCAGTCATTGTCTGTCCTGCTTGCCTAAAAAACCTCTCATTGCCACAGCTGAGGGGGCTCTGCAATATGTAAAGGGAAAGAAGTAGCTGGCTGAGAGTGTGTTAGGTGGTAAGAAAACTACCTGGGAATTAAAACTATGTTTCTCCATCTTCCCTGGAGTCATCAAAAGTGACCGTAGTCGTACTTTGTTTTTGTTTGCTTAAAATATAAACTCCATAAATCCTTTTGAGATTTCACTTGTTAAATGACACTAATAATATATGTCTTCCTCTTCATTTACTTTTGGCATACAAGGAGAACCCAAGATACGCACCTGAAAGACCATCAGGTTTTGGGGGAGAAACAACATAAATGATTGTGGCTGGTGCTCCCCTTAGTACATGACAATAAAGCCAACTTCTAGATTGTCCCTGTCTCCTGAGTCAACTTCTTCAAAGGAATATTGCAAATTAAAAAGTTGTAATTAAAGACAACTTCGAAGTGCTGGTCACAAGGCTGAATCATTCCCACATTTCTGTGTGGGGTCAGCATTTTGGAGAATCTATGCTTAAAGGCACAGTGTCTTGAATGGCACTTGGTACTGACATCATACCCTTATATGAGTGTTTGAATACGCAGAGCAAGTCTGGATCTCTAACAGAGGAAACAGGACACATGTTTACATAAAATGTACTTGCTCTGAAGCAAATAACTCTGAAAACCTTAAAGTTATACTTGATGCTCTCTTTTCATCAAGTTCCACGTCCATATCCTCATGGCTATCCTTAAATACACACACACACACACTCACACACACTCACACACACACACACACAACATATCTGACCACTTTTCATGCCTTGGTCCAAGCTACTATTATCTGTTACTTGGATCATTGCATTAAACTCTTAACAGTTCTGTCTGCTTTGACTCTTTGCCCCTAAAATCTATTCTCCACACAACCAGACTGATCTTTTAAAAATATACGTCAGATCATGTCCTTCTGTCCTCAAAACCCTCCAATGGCCAAATTCACATTCTGTGACTGAGTGGGATGTTCTGTGATGCCCTACATGCTCTGACCACCCCCCACCCACGTTTCTCTGACTTCATCTCTTCTCATTCTGCCCTTTCCTCGTTCTACCATCTCTTCTCATTCTGCCCTTTCCTCGTTCTACTCTAAAGTACAGGCCTCTAAGCCGCTCCTGTCTCGCAGCCTTTGCACCAGCTCTTCCCTTTGTCTTCATAGCTCATCCCCTCGATGGCTGTCTGGTGTGCTGCCTTACTTTCACGTCTCTATTCAATATATCTTGTTTTCAGAAAGGCCTTTTCCTAACCACTCCATCAAAAATGGAACATCTCATATCCTGCTTTTTATCCACAGCATTTATTACCACCCAGCAATTATACATTTATTTGTTAATTTGTTTATACTCTGTCGACCCTCCCTACTTCAAGCACTCTGTGAAGGCAGGGAGGGGACGTTATCTATTGCAATCATTGTGGTATCCCCAGCACAAAGAACAGATCTTGGGATGAAATAAATTGCATGAATAAATGAAATGAGTGCAATATTATGATAGGCACACTATAATCTCTGATGATTTATTCTAATCATTTCATTTATCAATTGGTATATCATGATCTACCTCAAAACATGGAGGCTTAAAATAATAGCACTCATGTGTTTTGCTCAGGAATCTGTAATTTGTGTAGGACTCAGTTTGAATGGCTTATCTCTGCTCTGTTTGGATTGGCTAAAGCAGCTGAACAGGGGCCAGAAGGACCCACATTTAAGATGGCTCATTCACATGGCTGGCAAGTTGAAGCTTGCTATTGTGTAGGGGCTTGTTTCCTCGCTTTGTGACATCTTGTGCTTCTTCTCCACAGAATGGTGGCAAGGCTCTAAGACCAAGCGTTTCAGGTGAGCGAGAGAAGTGCACCATGGCACGGTGTGACTTCCACAGCACTGCGCTGGTCACGGCGGTCACAAAGGCTCACCCACGGGGAGGAGAGGCATGGATCCCACCTCTTAATGGGAGGGTGGCATGGTCTAAAAGCATGCATCGAATGGGAGATGTTGTTGAAGCCATCTTTTAGAAATACAATCTGCTATGCTGATTAAACCAATCTTTGAGAAACTGTAAAATAACTATAACAACAAATACATTGGTATGGATGAAACTGTGCTCCATGATAATTGTACTTTTCTTAGACTCACGTTAAAAAGGTGTGCTGAGAGGATCTCAGAAAAAAATAATCCATTTCTCTCTGGACTTTACTGCCTCCTGCACCTCCCCTCCAGCTTCTAGAACTGCTTTGGAAAGGGACCTTAACCAGGACTGATCCTTGCTCTTTTCCCCTCTGCTATAAAACTGTTATATTTTTACAATACCAATACGAAAGCCAATGAATGCATTCTGACCACATACCCCAAATGTTCAATTCTCAGTTTACTTCTTTTTCAGATTTTTCTCCTTTCACGGGGTCAGATAGGCACAGGTTAGAATCCTGGCCTTTGCTAATACCACCTGAGCGAACTTCGGGAACTACCTGTTTATAAACTATCAGTTTCTCTTTTTTAAAAATTATTTTCATTTTATTTTATTTTTTATTGATTGATTTGAGAGAGAGACACACACACACATTGATTTGTTGTTCCACTTATTTATTCATTCATTGGTTGATTCTTGTATGTGCCCTGACCAAGAATCAAACCCCCACAACCAGACTGCTCTTTTAAAAATATGTCAGATCATGTCCCCCTGTCCTCAGAACCCTCAAATGGCTAAAGTCCTCACCACACTCTATGAAGCCCTACATGCTCTGACCACTCCCCACCAACTGAGCTATCCAGCCAGGGCCTGTCAGTTTTTCTATGGGCTTGTTAGTAGTCTCTTTGCCTATTGACTTGGAAGTGTTCTTTATGTAGTAATAACATTAACTATTTCCCCCTCGGTTATTGTTCACCTTTTAATGTATGTGTGGTATTTTTTGACACACATGAGTTCATGGTTTGTCATACATGGTTTGGTATTGCTTGCGGAGCCTGTGTGCACCAGGAGGAGGGGTGTAGTCAGAAAGCTGCCGGGAGGGGGATTATGGGGGGAAATGCAGACAACTGTAATTGAACAACAATAAAGTAATAAAATCTTTTTTAAAAAAAAAGAAGGTTAAAAAAAAAAAAGAAAGCTGCCGGGAGATAAAGCTGTATGTCAAGAAGCATAAGGCAGATGGGGAACTGAACAAATGACCTCCTTTTTTCCATCCAGATGTACCAGGAGAAGGGTGCAGCTACTGGCTCCTGTCCCCAATTTGGGAAATGGGGGAGGAGGGTACAGGTGAGAGGCTGGGGGAGTCTGTAAAGAGTCTTTTGTTTCCAGTAATGGAGGGGCAGGAGCGGGTCAGTTTGAGTGTGTGTCTGTGTACTGTGTGTGTTTCTGGGGATGGGGAAGATGCCTCAGGAAGAGAAGGTGGTTAATGGCAGAGTCAGTAGGTACCAGTGAGGGACTTCACAATTCAGTGCTTTTATCCTAAAACGAGGAAGTAAGCCCAGGTGTTCATGGATATTAGATAGCTGAATTCGTGTGCGCTTCTGAGTTTGACCCTAAAATATGGGACCACCTATAGTGTGGCACAACTGTCCTTTGTATTTCACTTTTCCATAATACACAGATGGACACTTTCCCTCCGGAATGGGATTGATTGTATCTCCTTGTCCCACAGTCTCCTAACTTTTGCCCCCTCTCTTTAATCTGTTGATATCTGTTGCCACTAATAACTGCTACTGAGGTTCAGTAGTAATAAATTTGTATATTCTGAAGACCTTACGAGACTGGATCAGTCCTGGGATGGCTTCAAGTTTGAAACCAACGAATGGGAAAGACTCCAGATCATTTGAGGCCTCAGGACCAGGCCATAGCATCAAAGAGGGAGAATGGAATTTAGTATCCTCACAATCTTCATTAGCACTGCAGTCATTGATACAGACAATTAGTATTCACTCAATTTCTATAAAGTGCTATGTAAATGCCGCTTCAAGACCTGTTTCCTCACTCTACTGTTCCTCCCGGAAATCTGTCTGTCCGTGCTTCTGCTGTTAGGAATGCCACAGCCATCACCTGTTGGTTACCTGCTGTGACCCACAACATTGGCTTCCCGGTTTGACTTGACGCTTGCCGGTCCTGTCTTCAGTTTTTGAGTACGTACAACCAGAGCCTTTGAACCTTGCCCAACTTCAAGTCTCACCTGTGTCGTTGGAATGTTTACATTGAAATAACAGGTTCTGGTCAGCATTAGTATGAGCACAAATAGGTGTGGTTCTAACTTCTCTACTAAACTGAAGTGTGTGCCTTTAGTTCACTGTGTGTGCTTTCTTTGGTTGTTTAATCATTAAGTAATCATTAAAACATGGTGTCATCCCAATCATAGGTAAAGGCCCAGGTCAAAAAAAAAAAAAAATCTAAGATGACTCTTTGTTTTAAAACCACTCATATTAGAGTAGTTTTTCATCCAACAAAAGTATAAAATTAACATGACCTTCTAGATAAGAGACTTTTAAAATTTTGCTGTCACCATTACTTGACAGACACATTTGTTTAAAAAATCATATAATAACTCCTTTTTCCCAGAACCAAGTAAGACTTTTCTCAGCAATAGTGTAGATACTTATTTTTTCCTACCAGAATTACTCTCAGGGAGAGCACAGTATTTGCTGGAGAAAATACTTGGATAAAGTGTTGGTGTGAAGGGTTCAAGCATCAAGCTCGCTAAATTGCTTGGCAGAAAGCCAGGTGAAGAATTTGCTTTGCTTCTGAAAAGGAGAAGGGTGGACGAGAGAAAGGGGAAAGGGAAGAGAAGACAGTGGAGTCATTGAAGTGGCCCTCTTCGTGCCCACACACACCTTCAGTGAAGTCTACAAAAAGTCACAAAATGGTAGTAGAACTGAATTTCTCGTGAAAACTCATGAGAGGCTGAGTTCTGGGAAGGCATCAAAGAAAGAGGAACAAAAACATAAAGTCCAAATCTCAGAAACTGGGCAGTGAGTTCTCTGGAAAAAGGGGGTTCCCCAGCTGACCTCTGAAATAATGCTCAAAGAGAGCTCTTTTGGGAAGGTAAAGCACTGCCTAATGCAAATCTTCAAGCCTTGAAAGGAAGGTAACTACTGCCTAATGTTATAATTTGAAAATTTAAAACCCATATCATAGGAATCGACTTTTTATATTCCCTTAAAGAATCTACTGGTTGGGTTTTTTTTAAAACTCCCTCTCCCAACCCTAGATTTTGCAGAAGCATATCTTATTTTTTAAAGTAGGTAACTTAGAAATTAGAACCTAAGACTGGGATTTTGATGTACCTAAGAGTCAGCTTTGCTAAATCTCCCCAGAGCTGATTTTGTTGCTTTCACGCATCATTTTCATGTACCCTGTTTCTCTGGGATGGAGGTTTGGCTGCACTTGTGTAGGCCTGGGTTTTACAGTGACTAGGTTCTACATGTCAGCATGGCTCGTCCACTCACGAATATTCTCTATCTGTAAAATGGCAGGAGTAATTATACCTACCTCCCAGAGTTACTGTGAGAATTAAAGAAATGCCCAACGTTCATTCTCACTCTCAGTATTGGCGGAAATACATACAAGCCTAATTCTTACTTACATTGTTCCATAATCTTCTCGGTTTTCAGGTTTATCTCTAGAAATTGATACGGGGAAAGTGTTAGGACCTGAGCACAAAGGCAGTTTCTCCTGAATAGGGCTAGACACAAACGAGCAGGCCAGTGACAACAAGGGGTGATTCAGGAACACACAGCTAGAAGGCTCCATAGCTACTACATACCTTCTCACCTGTTGGCTGCTATTCCATGATTAGAAATCTAGTCACTTATGTAAAGGTTTCACTCACATGTAAATATTGATACTACTGGGGGAGATAATGTCGGGGTGAATAATTGTGAACATTCTTTTCCTAAGAGGAAGAGTTTTGAATGAGATTACGAAGGAGAAAATATGGGAGCAATGGACTTCTGATAATCATAAAAAGAGAGAAATAATTAGAAAACTGAGAAGAGATGGTCCAAAGACAACCTGGAAGGATTCAGTGACTGAAATGTTCTTAGTTAAGACAGTCCATCTGCAAAATCCTGATATTGTGGCAGATTATGAATCTGAGCAATGTTAGTTGTCTGTCTAATGGAGAGTGTACCCTTCAGCCTGTAGTTCTTCCAATTTTCTAAACCAGAGTGAGTGGATAGGCTGGCCTACCCACTTCTCACTCTAATGTTTCTTAACACACTGTTGGAATTCTGTGGAAATTCATGGAGTCTTGGAAACTGGGAGCTAGGACTGATGGTCACAGTGAATGTGCCGGCCACTCTCAGACCTATGACTCTCAGCTTTGAGGTACTTTCCATGATCACTAGAGACTTGAGGACTAAGCAAGCACAGGAGATATGTTAGAGACCAAAGGGGTTTCCTGGAACATGGACTTGTCAGGAGTTAGACAGGCTTAGGTTTAACTCCTGACTCAATGGCTTACTCATTGTGTGAACTTAAGGAAATTGTTTAATTGCTCTAAACCTCAGTTTCTTCATCTGTAAACTAGCACTATAATACTTATGGGGTTGTTGTATTAAGTAATATAGTTCATATGAAGTATACCTAGTATTATACTTGGCACATAGTAAATGCTCAATAAAGTATAGCTATTTTTGTAATCATTTTCATGTGGGGGTATGATGATTTGTCTTACGTGTCAGCTTGGCTAGGTTATGGTATCCAACTATGTAATCAAACACTCATGTAGGTGAGTGTGAAGGTATTTTGTAGATGTGGTTGACATATACAATCAGTTGACCTTAAGAAGAAAAGATGACCTTTAGAATGTGAGTAGGCCTTATCTAATCAGTTGATGGCCTTAGCAGCAAAAACTGAGGTTTCCTGGAGAAGAAATTCTGCCTCAAGTATGCAGCATAAAATTCTGCTTGAGTTTTTAGTCTGCCAGTCTATCCTACACATTGCAAATTTAAGACAGCAGCGTCAATGCCTGGCTGAGTTTCCAGCCTATCAGTCTGCCCCAGAGGTTTCAGCCGAGCCAGTCTCCAAAATCACAGGAGTTAAGTCTGTAAAATAAAGGAAGTGTGTGTGTGTGTGTGTGTGTGTGTCTGTGTTTGTACCCTGTTGGTTCTGTTTCTCTGGTGAACCCTGGCTGCTACACAGGGTATACTTTGGGCAGAGATCAACGTAAGAGTTTTAGAAAATTTAATAGAGAGAGTGGAAGGAGGGAGATGGGGCAAGAGAGGTTCTAAAAAAAATAGGATCTGCTGAACAGTTCACTAGACCCAATTGGAATTTCCACAGGAAGTGGGAGTCCCTCAACTAATGTGCAACCGGAAGTGTTTATGCAAAGCTGGACCTGGCCCCTGGGAGAACTTTCACTTCACTATTGCTGAGGATCTTCTCCCACTGCGAACTGAGTGCTATTCCACACCTCTTCCTCTGGGACCATCTGGAATTCACTGAGAAGGGCTGTCAGAGGTGCCTCTTTCCTTTTGGCTCAGGGACTTTATAATCAGACTGAAGACTGAATGGTGATGTCCCAGAATCAGTGCAGGAAGACTGGCCTTCCCAACCTCCTATTCTTTAGTGGCTCTGGACAAAAGGTAAATGGCAACAAGATGCATGGGATCAGAAATCTCCTTCAACCCCTGAGGACTTTAAGAATGGACCCTTCCCTGGTTTACATTACATACTGGCTGTTATGTGTTTCCAAAACTCCTATAGATATAACATAGTGATTGGGATCAGAGTTGCAGGTTGCTGCTTTAGAGTCCCAAAGGCACCCAGCTATTATTTAAAACTCAGATAGACTAATTGCTGTACCTGGACAATGAAGTAGTTACTTAAGCAGAATTTGTTTAGACATTACTCATATTAATAATTCAGAAATTAAAAATTCAACTTGTCAAATGACTCAAAAACTACTCATTCACACTCTACTTAAAATTGCTTACATATCAAGGCATTAGTATGCTTTGAAGACATTCTGAACAAAAAGCAGACTAACAAGCATAGTACCAGTGTGGATTGACTCAGTGAGAAATTTTTTAATATTATAAACATTAAGTGCCTAGCTGATTAAATATAGCCAATTAAACATATTATTTGACTCACTTAAATGTCTTGCACCGTGGGTAGCTTTTTAAAAAAATTATTTTTAATGATATGTTATTGCTTATGGTATTACATACAGTTCTCCCAATTTTTCCCCTGTGTCCACCTCATCCAGCACACCCCCACTCCCTCAGGCAATCCCCCCATCGTTGTTCATGTCCATGGGTCATGTGTGTAAGTTCTTTGGCTACTCCATGTCCTATACTGTACTTTACATCCCCATGGCTATTCCGTAACTACCTGTTTGTACTTCTTAATCCCCTCACCTCTTCACCGTTCCCCAACACCTTTCTCCATCTGGCAACCATCAAAACCTTCTCTGTGTCCATGATTCTGTCTCTGTTCTTATTTGCTTAGTTTGTTTTTTAGATTCAATTGTTGATAGATATGTATTTATTACCATTTTGTTGTTCATAGTTTTGATCTTCTTTTTCTTATATAAGTCTCTTTAACATTTCATATAATAAGGGCTTGGTGATGATGAACTCCTTGAACTTGACCTTATCTGGGAAGCACTTTATCTGCTCTTCCATTCTAAATGATAGCTTTGATGGATGGAGTACTCTTGGATATAGGTCCTTGCCTTTCATGACTTTGAATACTTCTTTCCAGTCTCTTCTTGCTTGCAAGGTTTCTTTTGAGAAATCAGCTGGTGATATTGTGGGAACTCCATTGTAGATAACTAACTTGTTTTCTCTTGCTGCTTCTAAGATTCTCTCTTTATCTTTAACCCTTTCGGTACAGGTGTCGGATATATCCGGCGCCCTTCTGATGGCC
>VMDR010006633.1:28281-44613 GCA_007922815.1 Macrotus californicus
ATCTGTATATAATTTTTATAAATTTTACTTATATAATTGATAGAATTTTATATAACTATCTCTTAATATTAAAGTTACAAACAACACTTGGAAAAAAGCATTGTTTTATTAAGCATAGATCTTATATAAGGTTAGGAAAGTCTTCACACAAAGGAGGACTGACCATGTGCTATGTGCGTGTTTTCGGCGCGGCACCTCGGACAGCGGGAGTGTCATGGTGGAAAGAGTGCTCGTACTGAAAGGGTTAACCTTTGGCATTTTAATTATGATGTGCCTTGGAGTGGGCCTTTTTGCATCCATCTTGTTTGGGAGTCTCTGTGCTTCCTGGACTTTCATGTCTATTTCCTTCACCAAATTAGGGAAATTTTCTTTTGTTATTTTTTCATTAGATATCCAGTTTCTTGCTCTTCCTCTTCTCCTTCTGGCACCTCTATGATGTGAATATTGGAACGCTTGAAGTTGTTCCAGAGGCTGCTTGTACTATCATCATTTTTTTAAATTCTTTTTTCTTTTTGTTGTTCTGATTGGTTGTTTTTTCTTCTTTCTGTTCCATGTCATTGATTTGATTCTCGGCTTCATCCTCTCTACTGTT
This sequence comes from Macrotus californicus, assembly GCA_007922815.1. Classification (NCBI taxonomy): domain Eukaryota; kingdom Metazoa; phylum Chordata; class Mammalia; order Chiroptera; family Phyllostomidae; genus Macrotus; species Macrotus californicus. The sequence goes on from VMDR010006633.1 coordinate 28,874, forward strand.
GTTTCCCTATAAATTGTTATTTATTTTAATTAGTGTATCCTTCATTTCTGACTGGATCTTTTTTATGCTATTGTGGTCCTCACTAAGTTCCTTGAGCATCCTTATAACCAGTGTTTTGAGTTCTGCATCTGATAGGTTGCTTATGTCCATTTTGTTTAGTTCTTTTTCTGGATTTTTGATCTGTTCCTTTATTTGGGCTGTGTTTCTTTGTCTGCTCACTTGGGCAGTCTCCCTGTGCTTGTTTCTAGGTCAAACTGTTATGACTCCTCTGTCTGGGTAGCATGGCCTAATATAGTAGGTGTCCTGTGGAGTACAGTGGCACAGCCTCCTCTATCATTGAAGCTGGGTACTCTAGGTGCGTCCTTTGTGTGGGCTGTTTACACCCTCCTCTTGCAGTTGAGACTTGATTACTGTTGGCAGGTCAATGGGAGGGATTTAACCATGGGTAACTTTGTAGCCTGTCATCAGCATTTCCTCCCTCCATCTATTCTCCATATACTTACGCTAAGCTTCACCTTCCTGAAGTTCCAGTTTAATCAGATCATGATTAATAATGAGCTTCTCCTAATTTACATTCAAGTATATAAAACAGTAGCATCTATCACTATCACCAAGCCCTTATTATATGAAATGTTGTAGGGACTTATCTGAGAAGAAGATGATCAAAAATATGAACAGTAAAATGACAACAAACTCACAACTATCAACGACTGAACCTAAAACAAAAACAAAAACAAACTAAGCAAATAACTAGAACAGGAACAGAATCCCAGAAATGGAGATCACATGGAGGGTTATCAGCGGGGAAGGTGTGGGGGCAGAATGGAGGAAAAGTACAGGGAATAAGAAGCATAAATGGTAGGTACAAAACAGACAGGAGGAGGTTAAGAATAGTATAGGAAATGGAGAAGCCAAAGATCTTGTACGTATGATCCATGGACATGAACTAAGGGTGGGGAATGCTGGTGGGAGGGGTGTGCAGAGCGAAGGGGGATAAAGGGGAGAAAAAAATGAGACAACTATAATAGCATAATCAATAAAATATATTTAAAATAAAATAGTAGCATCTGTTTATATATTCTGATTAAAACTCAATGAAGCTCTTCCCATATAAAAAGTGTTTCAAAGATGAAGCAAGAATATCTTTATGTCAGTGCATATTTATTGGAAATTATGTCATTGTTTGGACAAGTTACTTCTGAAAATGTTTGATCTGAGTAAGGAACTAAATACATCTTATCCAGGGTTCATATGTTCCCCAGATCTGCTCAAGAGTATGGAGAAAGGGTGTGTATAAGATTAAGCAGGGAAAAATGTGATCCTAGGGTACCCAACAATTTGCCAAGCCAAAAGCCAAAAAGATGGTGATGGGAAGGAGTACAGCAATGAGTGAAACTGTTGATAAAATCCTGGAGGACTGACTTAGCAATCAAACAGAGGGGCCAGGATGATGGGTATATAGTGAAACTGATGACCATGGAACTGAAAGACTAGCATGAGGAGGCAAATACTGAGCAGGCAGTGGTAAAATTTTGTATTGGTAGAGATATGTTTCATCCTATTTTCTATAAAAGAAATAATGTGAGAAAGAATACAGCTGAAAATTGGGAAAAGGCTTGTTCATCTGACCAAAATCTGAATCTTCATCTCATTTGTAGCTGTGCCTACTCTGTGTCTATATTCAGGTGGTTCAGTTTGTTTGGAGTAAAATGCACAGCCATGCTGAGTGCTCTCATTTTAAATTCGTGACCATGAACGTCAAGTGGGTGGTTGGTGATGCCTGGCAATAATACTCTATTTCTCTAGTGAATGTATTTTTTCACTCTCCTAGACAACTATTTTGTACCTTCTCTTGGCTCCTTACCAAGATTTTCTCCACCCTCACTCTCAGATGATGACATTTCTTCTTGTTTCATTGAGAAATTACAAGCATATTCTGAAAAGAATATCCATAAACTCCCAGCATATCTACACAGCTACATGCTTTTGTGTACGTGTACCTTGTCCTCTTTTGTCACCATGGGATAATTGTCCATGTTTCCATCTGAAGCTGACTCTTTAACTCCGGCACCAGATCTCTCCCAGCCTCTCTGTGCTGTTGCTGCAGTAATTCTTCCCCTTCTCCATTACATCCTTATTTTCCCCTCTCTGATAGATCTTTCCCATCAGCATCCAAACATAATGTTGTTTAAATCATTTTAAAAACAAAAACCGCTTTCTTCAACTAGTCCTCCATTTTTCACCTTTTTTAAAAAATTACTTTATTGTTGTGCAATTACAGTTGTCTGCATTTTCCCTCCACCGCTCCCACCCACTCCCTTGGTTTTATCCATGTGTCCTTTATAGTGGTTCCTGAAAACCCTTCACCTTTCCTTAATAGCAAAATCCTTTTAAAGATTTGTCTGTTGCTCTGATTCCACTTTCTTTCCTCTTATTTTTTCTTGGACCCACTCCAGTCAAGCTTTAACCTCCACTGTTCCATGGAGAGAGCTCATGGTTACCAATGATTTTCATGTTGCCAAATCCGGTGGTCATTTCTCTTGACCCGTCACTAGCAACTGTCTCAGTATCCTTGAAATACTTTTTTTCTCTTGGCTTCTCAGACTTTACTTTCTCCTGTTTTCCCTTCCAGTTCATTGGCCGCTCTTTCGCAGTCTCTTTCGTTAGTTCCTCTTCTCCCCAGCCTCTAACTGTGCCTGAGCTAAGGCTCAGTCTTTGAGCCTCTTCTCTTTTTCATCTATACTCACTCCCTTAATTCAATTTCATGGTTTTAAATGCGTTAGTAAGTCTGATCCCATTTTTATAAATAAACAAATCAACTATAGGTATGTAGTCATATACTCAGAAATGAGACAGGAAAGAAAGAGGCCAAAAAAATGAATGGTGATTGTCATTTGGTAATGAGATTACAAGTGACTTTAATTTCTGTTCTTTTTTGTAATCACATCGTATACAATTAATGTGCAATGTTTCTGTAATCAGATAAAGAAAGCAGGATGAATGGCTGGAGGGATGCAGAGAAACTTACCCAATAAACTCTAAAATATTATTTTCTTACTGTAAGCATCACTTTGGAAATAATGAGAGGCATGCATATTTGCAGCAGTTCCTTAGGGGTGCAGGAGAAGAAGCCTTGGTTACGAAAACTATGCCAACTTGTTTTTATCATCCAAGATGGGACCTATTTATACTTCCCAGGCTCTGGCCACTGAGACTCAGGGACAGTCTTCTGGGGAAGTACAGGGAAAAGTGCAAAGGCTCAGGGGTCTCAGTCCCAGAATCCTTGGCTCTTGGATTTTCTTTTTCAAAATAGAGTGAAAATTCATTGAATATTTTTATTTCCTAAAATTGGAATTTTAATAGCATTATAGAGTTTTTCTTTTAAAATTTTTAGTAATGTGTTAAAAAAAAAGAATATTTGTATGTGATGAAACTCAACAATTAAAATAGAGAGCTTTAAATGCAGACATTTAACTGGTCATGAAACATTGCCACCAATATGTTTGCACATACCTGGACCGCTCCTTTTCTGTGCTTTTTTCCTGCCTCTCTCCCCAGAGGCAAAAAATACTAACCTGAATGTTGTTATTATTCTCATATTTATTTTAATAGTTTTCTTGGGTATGCATATTTTCTTTTTCTCTTTAATAAAAGCTTATAGCAGCTTTCATTCTTTTTTAAATTTTAATTAAATTTATTGGGGTGATATTCCCCCCAGCAGTGCACGAGGGTGCCCTTTTCTCCACATCCTTGCCAACACTTGTTTGTTGATTTATTGACATAAAAACCCTAGAAGGGAACATGGGCAGTAAAATCTTGGACATTTCTCGTAGCAATATTTTTTTCTGATATATCTCCTTGAGTAGGGAAAACAAAACAAAAAAATAAACAAATGGGACAACATCAAACTAAAAATGTTTTGCACAGCAAAGGAAACCATCAATACAACGAAAAGACAACCTACTGAATGGGAGAACATATTTGCCAATGATACATCTGATAAGGGGTTAATATCCAAAATTTATAAAGAACTTATAAAACTCAATACCAGAAAAACAAACAATCCAATTTAAAAATAGGCAAAGGGCCTGAATAGACATTTCTTCAAAGAGGACATACAGATGGGCCATCGACATATGGAAAGGTGCTCAATGTCACTAATCATCAGAGAAATGCAAATTAAAATTACAGTGAGATTTAACCTCACACTTGTCAGAATGGCTATCATCAGAAAATAACAAACAACAAGTGTTGGCCAGGATGTGGAGAAAAGGGCACCTTTCTGCACTTTTGGTGGGAATTCAGACAGGTTCAGTCACTATGTAAAACAGCATGGAGTTTCCTCAAAAAACTAAAAATGGAACTGCCTTCTGAGCCAGCAATTCCACTTCTGGGAGTCTATCTGAAGACATTTGAAACACTACTTTGAAAGAATATGTGCACCGCAATGTTCACTGCAGTGTTATTTATAATAGCCAAGAGTTGGAAGCAGCCCAAGTGCCCATCACTAGATGAGTGGATAAAAAAGCTGTGGTACATTTATACACTGGAATTCTACTCAGTGGTAAAAAAGAAGGAAATCTTACTAGTTGCCACAGCATGGGTGGACCTGGAAAGTATTATGCTAAGTGAAATAAGCCAGTCAGAAAGACAAATACCATATGATTTCACTTACATGTGGAATCTAATGAACAAAATAAAGAAAATAAACAAACAAAATAGAACACGCTCATAGATACAGAGGACAGACTGAGAGCTTTCAGAGGAGTGGGTTGTTGGGGGGCTGCGTGAAAAAGATGAAGGATAAGCAAGAAAAAGCAACTCATAGACACAGACAACAGTAAGGTGATTACCAGAGGGAAAGCGGGGTTGGGGAGGTAGGAGAGGGTAAGGCGGGGAATAAATGATCAAGGAAGGAGACTTGACTTTGGGTAGTGAACACCGTACAATGTACAGATGATGTACTCATTATAAAATTTTACCCTTGAAGCCTATATAATTTTATTAACCAATAAATTTGACAAAAATTTTAAACTAAAGAATTTACAAAAAAAAAGAGAAAAAAAGCTAGCCCCCCAGCCAGCGTGGCTCAGTTGGTTGGAGTGTCGATTCCCAGGCAGGGCACGTGCCTAGGTTGCAGGTTTGGGCCTCCGTCAGGGCATGTACAGGAGGCAACCTACTGATGTTTCTCTCCCACAGTGATGTTTCTCTTCCTCTCCCGTTCCCTTCCCCTCTCTCTAAAAAAAGATAAATTCGTAAGTAAAGTTTTAAAAAGCTATCATCAGACAGATAATCTTTTAAGACTAATAGATCTCTTTCAAGGGCATGAAAGAATAATGGAGAATGGAATAGTGCTATCTAGCTGTCTCTTGCAAGGTGTATCACTTGTTCTGTATTTCATAGTAAACTCTCATTTAATAGCCCTGAGTAACACAAGTGCAACAACATCCATTTCCAGAACACCACAGCCTGCAGTATCCTATAACTTCAGCCAAAGAATTAAAAAAATAAAGCTAAGTTCTCTCTAATTAATAATTTTGTCTAGCGTCAAATTCCAAGAGCTGAAACCACCCAATATATAGCAACTTCTAGCCAATGATTCAGAGTCAGTACCCCAAACACATTAACAGTTAATACAGAGTTGTCACTCTGAGACATATCAGGTCACTGAAGAAGGAAACAGAAAGAAAGAGAGGGAGGAAGGGGGGAAGGAGGAATGAAAGGTAGAAGAAAAACAAAACCAATTAGCCCTCATAAGACGGAACAACTTTGGTTACTGCATTGTCCTCCGAGTTCCCAGCTTCTCCTGAAGACACAGCCTGGCAAAAGTGTAGGGAGGAAATGAAAGGGTGTTAAATGGGTGGGTCCCAGTGGCACTGTCGTTGTAAACACTCCCTATGAGTCAGCTATAAATTCAATTCGAATCCCCAGTCTCCCTGTCTTCTCTGCTTATCATGGTTACCACCAAAATGACTGCTGCCTTTAGAAACTCTAATGGGAAACAGGTAAATGTGTGAAACAACGTTTACTTTTCTATTAGCATGTAAAAATGTAATTATTGCAACAGAAAATATTTTCTTACTGAGTTAGGGTTTATATACTTTGTTTTATCTTCAAAACACAGGAAATAGCTTGTTAACATTTCTTCAGTTTTATTTTAAGAATATTATCTCCTGGTATTGTGGCCATTTGAGTGATAAACAAGAATTTATGAAGTGTTAGGTTTAATTCCACACCTGTAAGGAAGGTATATTAGTAACTGACTTTTTGTAATTCCGAACCATTTCTCTCTTTGCTGTAATTGGCCGTGGGCTATCTTTGGTGAATGCACATTCTCGGAGACCTGATGTGTCTGTACATGCTTCCAGTTTCTCAGGTGGAGAAAAGTTAGCTGCGGAAGATGGCTGGTTGTCATAATGTTAGGTCACAAATTCTGTTTGCTGGCAGTGTCGACGGTCGTGTGGCCTTTCAGTGATGACTGCAGCTGTGGTTGTTTCCCAGCAGTGTTATAAAAGCTAAGTTAATTTTTTTGTAAAGCAACACCTTCCTAGCATAGTTTCCTCATCTTTTTTTTTTTTTTGATGGAATTGGGACACAGTGCTAATTAACATTAGCTAAAGTTTGTACTTGATTTTGCTGTTATTAAACCATCTTCACATGAAATAACACATTTCACCAACACATCTATTGTTAGCAATGCTTATCCTTATTTGCCCGACTAAGAAACGGAAGCTTACAGAGGTTAAAGGCCAGACAATTAGCAGGTGGTAGAGTCAGGATTTTTTTAGGGTTAAAGGGATTTTTCAGTTTTTAAAAAAAATTTTATTTTTTTAATTTTGATTTTTTAAATATTTTATTTATTTATTTTTAGAGAGAGGGGAAGGGAGGCAGAAAGAGAGGGAGAGAAACATCAATGTGTGGTTGCCTCTCAAGCGTTCCCCACTAGGGACTCGGCCCACAACTCAGGCATGTGCCCTGACTGAGAATCGAACCAGCCACCCTTTCTTTCACAGGTTGGTGCTCAATCCACTGAGCCACACCAGCCGGGGCAGTCTTTTTTTTTTTAAATTTTTTAAAAATTTTTGCATGTTGGTGTTTTTTGGCTTTGGATAATAGCAACTATAATAGCTACCATTTGTTGAATGCTTATCATGTGCCTTGCATTGTATTATTTCATTTGTTACTTCAGTGATTGAAAGATGTTATTATTATTCTCTCCAGTTTATGGATGAGAAAATTGGAGTTTGAATTGGTTAAGCACACTTTTGGCAAGCACACTTGAAATTTTAGGTCACAGTCTAGTCACTTGCATTAGTATAGAGGTAACTAGCTCCTAGATAATTGGATTGTTTAAGTGGAATTACCGCTCTAGTTGCATTATATCTTACCTTGCTTTAAAACAGGTATTTCAGAGAGTCAAGAAAAGAATGGACTTCTCCTTTTAGTGGGTAGAGTGGAAATTGGCAATTCATTGACGTCCCATATTGGTGGTGTAATTTCAAAAGTTTTTGTTGGATTGAGAGTATGAATGTTTTAATGTCGCATGCAGAAATCATGTCCAAACTCTAGAGCCAGAGAGCTGGTTGTTTACCACAACTGTGGTAGATCTTGTTTCCACCTGTGCACAAGTGCCGAGGGATGGCAATGGAATTGTGCGCCTCTCTAACAATGTTCTTTCCTAAGATAAGGCACCCTGCGAACGAGGGAATGTGATGGAGGTAAACTGGTGAAGTTGGAGCCATTCTTAGAATCTCAGCAAATGCAGAAGCCACAGCTTTTGAGCTTGAGTGCCTTTTGAATTTGTGTGTGGAAAGCAGTGAGCCAAGTGTAATAGGTTTTCACTATTTCCTTATGAGCTTCATTTTTCCAAAGCAAAGAGTATTTATTTGAACATCAGCTGGGAGTTTCAAAGGAGTATTGTTTCTCGTTTTTCTAGAATATTGCTGCCAAGAGAACTTTCTGACGGACGGCAATGTTCTGTATTGGTGAGCACTTGACTTGAAGTGTGTAAGTGCAATGGAGAAACTTTAATTTAATTTCAGTTTAAACATAAATAGTCACATGTGGCTAGTGGCTGCTGTATTGGACAGCACAATCCTAGAATGTAACTGAGGTGTCCTGGTTCCACAAGGAAGCCCCAGATGCCAGCTGCCCAGGGTGAGGGTCGGGTGTTATTCATCAGTGGGTCTGACTTCACTGATGAGTTCCTCTTCTGCACCCTGGGCAGTTTGTCAGGAGAATGCCTCCCTTGCTTTTCCTTTCTGTGAGCAACGAGGCTCACGTGGCTGACTTATAAAACATCCTGGGCAGTTGAAAGCATAGGGATCTGAGATTTAACCCTTGCTGGGTTTACAGAGGATAGAGGTCAGACTGTCCTTCCTGTGACAGTGACACAAATCAATGCTGAGGGTGTGCAGCATTTGAACACAAACAACTTTGAATTGCTAACTGAATTTACCTTAAACTTTTCTGAGGAGCTGGCACTGCTCACTGCATCCATGCTCCCTGTCTCTTCTATTCTAGTTTGAAGTTCTGGAGTGTGAACAGCCAAGTGCCAGAGAGCTGCCGCAGAGGTGCTGGTGTGGAATTCACACGGTGAAATTTCACTTACGCAAGTGCGCAAGCACTTGTGAGAGGCTGGAATTAGCTATATCTCTGGTTAGATGTAGCTATTTCAGTAATAAGTTAAAGTGTAAGCTGTTTCATCAAATAAATTGATGAGCTCAGGGTGAGCGAAGGAAAGGAATGAACGAGAGATAGTGCGGGAAGCTCAGAGCCTGTAACAGTACAGGCTTGTCTCCTCAGGCCAATGAACTCATTTGAGATAATAGAGCTCAGGGACTTAGCACAGCTGTGCTGACTATTTAGACTATTTAGACTACACACACATAGTACCAATAAAATCAACAGCAAGCTTGTCTTTATCATTTGTTCAAAATATACTGAACAGACCTATGCAAAGTGCGGGGTTCTACTGAGAAGCCTAAGAAAAAAATATGATTTCTATCACAATAAAGTTCTTGTTTCTAGTGGGTAAGTCATATACATAAACCACTTCTGGTATTAGACTGATGGGTTCAAAGCCCTGCCGCACCCTTTTCCAGTTATATAAATAGGGACAAGATACTTGGTATTTACTAAGTTGTAGTTTTGTCATATGCGAGGGGCTTATAATAATACCTGCCTCATGAGGACAGTATAAGGACTAAAAGAAATAATGTATGCACAGCCCTTAGCCAATACTCATCATACACAGAGAGTCCTCAACTGCGTTATTATTTTTTAAAATAATACATTTCTTTTTATACAGTTTTTAGGTAAAATTTACACTAAATGAAATGTGAACTGTGCATTTCTGGCAAAATGAGTGCACCTGTTTAATTCACATCGCTATCAAGATATAGACCTTTTTCTCACCCAGAAATTTCTCTCATGTTCTTTCCTAGTCAATTCCCTGCCAGAGGCCACCAATTATGATTTTTTTCACCACAGATTAGTTTTGCCTTCTCTAGAATTTCAAACAAGTAGAATCGAGGCCCCTCTCAGCCCCGACTGCTGGTCACTCGGTCTTCCTCCCTCGAAGCAAGCAGTGTTGCTAGTTTCATGTGGGCCCACCCCAGAGCGTCACATTCAGGGGTGTATACAAGGTGCTCTGAGAGCTGAGTTTTTAAGGTGACCCAAAGAATCTTGTGACAGCCCAGCTACAACAATATAAAGTCAGTTTTAAAAAAGCTGGAGTTTTTTTTAGACTCTGATTCCAAATGTCAAGTTGTGACATTTTCCCTTCTGAGACCTAGGTAGCCCTTGGCCCAACATGCCGTTTAAGTGCTGGCATTCTGTGAGCTTCATTCACTTATTAAACAAATGTGCGTTGAACAACTATGGAAATACAACCAGAACCCGAGGTAGTAGTCCAGAGGGGGAAACACAAATTCACCAAAATAATCATACAATTACAGTTTCAGTGCAGTGTGATAGGAAGGGAACAAGGTAGGGGGAACTGACCACGCTTCTCACAGTTGGAGATTAGAGTTGAGATAAGAAGGAGCTTTGCAGGCACAAAGCAAAGCACGTGCAATAGCTCTGTGGAAGGAGGAAGCTTTGAGGGATTAGAAGAGACCAGCGTGCCTAGAACAGAGACAGCAGGATGAATGTGGTCTGAGCAGTAAGAAATGGAGAGGTGGGCAAGGCACCTGACTATACAAGGGCTTGGTTAGTTAAGGGGCTTTGTCTCAGGGAATGGGAAGCTATTGAAGTGTTTTATGCTGGGTTGTGCTAGGGTCACATGACCTTACATATCCTGCGTGAAGAAGTTAAGGAAGGGCAAAAGCGCATGTGCATAAACCAAGTGCATGTGGATAAGACTACTTTAGTATTCACCCCTGACCCCACAAAGTTAGCTTAGACTAGAACAGAGATGGAGAAAACAGAAGGGGACAGATTCAAGGATAATTTGGAAGGTATAAAATCAATAGGATTTGCTGATAGATGAAATATAAGAGGGAAAGGTAGATTATCAAGATGTCTCAGCTTTCTTCAAGATGGATTCAGTTGCAATAAAATTGTTAATTAAAATTAACGTCAAATAATGGCATGGTTTAAAGTTATGTAAAATTTTGCCTCACAAAATTTCAAGCTTTCAAAGTTTTCAGCTGGGTGAAGGGCATGGCTCCACTTCCTATCTTTTAATATTTTCTAGCCTTGTTTTAAAAATGGAATGTTTTTCTTTTTCTGAAATGTTTATTACAGTGGAACCCCTTTGAAGGTTATAAATTTAAATTAGAAAATAACCAGGGCTATCTAATTTCCAGGCAAATAATTCTGGAGTTTTTTTGTACTGATAATTACTATCATTTTGTCACTTTTAAATGTATAATGAAAGTAATTTATGTTGCCATTATTACTTTTCTTGCCTGTTTTTCTTGGGATTAGGCTGGAATCTACTAATCGCTTCTTTCCCAAACTAAGCACTTTCCTTCTAAGAATTTCTTCGTTGATACTGGATGGCCGCCCGGCTGCACTTCACATAGTTGTGCCCAGGGTCCGCCCCTGGCGGACTCCGCATAAACCCAGGGTGTCGAGAGGACTGGTGGTAGAGTGATTTGCAATCACATGTGCCACTTACAAATTGATTATTGGTTTGGAGAGAAACCTAGGTCATCTCTCGGGGAGCTCAGGCAGCCTTTGGAAGCCTGCAGGTCCGCGTGCGGCGGCCGCGGCCCGGGAGGCCAGCGCGTGGCCGCTGCTGTAGTGCAAGGCCAGCAGCCCTAAGTGCCAGGTCGCTTCGAGCCCCCCGGGGTGTGTGTGTCTCGCGCAGCTCTCACATGCTAGGGGCGTTCTGAGCGACCGAGTCAGCAATTTGTAGGGCCGCGGGCTCGCGCTTTGAAAGAGGCGGAGGAGGGAGAGGGATTTCTCCGCCCCCCTCCCCGCACAGTCCAATCGCTCGGGCTTCTCCTTTTCTCGGCCAGCCCGGCCCCTAACCTGCTCCGACCCATTATGCGGTAGTGGCGGCCGGCCTCTTTAAGGCCCCGCCGCGCCTGCGCTCTGGGCTTTCCTGACGCGGCCCGGCCGGACCCCGGAGGAGCCCAGGGTCGGGCAGGCTGGGGGTCGCGCCGTGCTCGTGACAGCGGCGGCGCCCAGAGGGGCGGGTGAGGGTCCGGCGCCACCCCGAGCTCCTAACTGAGCGTGGCGCTCGAGAGAGGGCGAGGAGGGCGGCCCGCAGAGCCGGGAGCGGGCCGGGGCGCAGAGACGCAGCGGCGCGGCTGCGGGCTGGATGGGAAGTTAATGTTTACCGCGGAGTCCGCCCAACGTTTCCAAGGTGAGAGGCATCCCGCCAGGCCCGGCTGGCCGCGAGCCTGGGTTCCGCGGGGCGTGCGGCAGGGCCGAGTCGCGGCGAGTGGGGGCCGCCACCGAACTTGCGGCGTGAGTGGGGCGGGCGCGTCCGGCACCGCCGGGGCCTAAGTTCCCGGTGGCCCCCGCGGCCCGCGACCCTCCTCGTTTGGGCTCTGGGGCAGAAGCTCGCCAGCGGCTCTTCCAGGAGAGCCCCAGGGAGGCAGAGGGATGCCGCAGCTTCGGGGGCGCTTCCTCGCGAATCCTGCGGGGGGTACTGACCCTTCCCCCCGCCCTCGACGCCAGAAGTCTTTTCGCTCCGGGTGCCCCGGTGGGGCGAGACCGCCCGCGCCCCTGGCAAGGCTGGCGTCATTCTTTGGCCTCCGGGAGTCTGCGCAAGGTCGTGTCTCCCGGCAGGCGATGGGCAAGCCAGGTGTGCTAGGTGACTCCCCAGGTATGCACTTGGGAGCCGTTGTAGCCGTCACTGAATCACCTTACGACTAGCGGGGCAAGCCTTAAAATAACCACAGAATTTCCGGTAGGTTGAGTTGTGGTGTTGGTGTTCGCTATGGTTGCTGTGATTTCTGTGTGTGATTTCAGTCTGTCTGTCGTCTGGTTGCCTTCAATCAACTCAGTTGACGTCCTTTTCCCGAAGAGTTAACCGAAACTTTTGGAATGATTCCTTCGCTTTGCTCTCAACCATTGCTTTAGAGGCGGTTTTGAAAAGCAGCATTTTCTTGCACAGATATCTTTTCTTTGGGTTACATTGTAGAATAATAAACTCCTTTCTTTGCTGAAAGAAAAAAAATTCAGTGCTTCATGAAGATCAAGAAAAATGATCTGTTGGTAGTTTTTAATTTTGTTTTGGGCTGATGTATTAGTAGCTATGTTTGTTTTTTAGTTTTATTAGTCAACTTTGTGCAATAGAAGCTCCTTTTCTATTCTAAAATACCAGCCTTCGGTCTCTGAGAACTTTGTGGGAAAAACATCTTAGAAAACTTATTGAAGTGTGATGTGCAGAGAAGTGCACAGTCCTAAGTGTGCAGGTAAGGAATTTTTCCTGGGTGTCCCATCACAGATCAAGAAGCAGAACACTACTTGGTTGGGATTTATACCCAGTGGTGGAATTGTTGGTTTGTGAGGAGGTGTGTGAATGATAAAACCTTACTATAACCTATGGTTGGATGTTCTCTCAAAGTCGTCGTATCAATTAGGGAGTGATAGTTCAGTTACCACACATCTTCCCAATGCTTACCACTTTTTAAAACTTTTGCTGTTCTCGTAGCAGTACCGTAATATATCAGTGTGGTTTTATTTTGCATTTTTCTTGATGATTGTGGTTGAATGTGTCTGTATGTGTCTGTGTATCTTCCATGAGTCCTTTCTAGGATGTATGTTAATTTTTTCTTTTCCACCCGGTCTTGCCTCCTCACTCTTTTTAATGGCCTTTTTTGATTAATGGAAATTTTTAATTTTAATGTAATATACTTAATCTTTTCCTTTATGATTATTACTTTTTGTGCCGTTTCAGAAATGTATGCCTAGCTTAAGGATATGAAGATATTTCTCTGTGTTACCTTGTAGGAGTTTGATTTTGCTTTACTTTTCACGTTTAAGGTGCATAATTTACAGTAAACTACAGATGGGTTGTAGGGGTCAAGATTCACTTTCTGCCATTTGGGTGTCTATGTGACCCAGCACCATTCATTGAAAATGCCATCCTTGCCCTCTGCAATGTGTGGTGTCTTTTCATTTTCTGCTTGTTCATGTCTACAAATTTTGCAAGTCAGAATTGAGTCTATGTATCAATTTGAAAAGAACTGACATCTTAACAATACTGATTTTCCAATTTATGAAAATGATATGTTCTTCCATTTATTTAGGTCTTTAAAATTTTTTTCACAGTAAGGTTTTGTAGTTTTCTATGTACAAGTTTTGCATGTCTTTTGATGTTTATACTTAGGTATTTGATATTTTTTGATATAATTATAAATTTATAACAGTCGTGGCCAGTATACAGAAATAAAACTGATTTTTGTTGGAAGGTGGTGGTGGGGAGTGCTCTGGGATTATTTAAAAACAATTTCCAGACTTCATTTCATTAATAAATTCTAACTCTTCAATCTTCATGTGGGACCTAGTCCAAATACACCTTGTATGCTCTAGTTTTCTAAGGTGTTTTTCTTCTGGCACGGTGTCTCCAGTGTCCAGGACCAATGAAAGACATACAGAGTGTTTCGTAAACTGACAATCACAGTGTTAGATCTGGGGATACAATGCTGATTAATTTGCTGCCCCTGCCCTTCAGGAACTAGAGTTTAGGGATGTTGTAATGTTCAAGAAAAGACCTTTGTCCTTCACTAGGAAAAATGCTGTGATAAAAATTGGTTTAGCTGCGTGCAAAGGGGCATTGAAGTCAAACTCGTGGGAGGTAATAAACCTGGCTTTCAGTGTTCTGAGAGCTAGGCAAAAGAAGTGGCCTGTGGGTGGGGGCTGCTATTCACTATACATACAGGGGTCTCCGCTTATCCACAGGGGATACTTTCCAAGACCTCCCAGTGGATGCCTGAAACCATGGATAGGTAGTATTGAATCCTGTACAGTATTTGCTGTGTTTTTTTTCCTACACATATGTGCCTTTTCACTGAACAGAAGCACTTTATGGCTTCTCTATCTCATACACGAATTCCCAGCATCACTACTCTTGCACTTTGAGGCCATTATTAAACAAAGTAGGGGTTACTTGAACAGAAGCACTGTAATACCTTCATAATCCGTCTGGTAACTAAGGTGCCTACTAAGTGACTGACTGTCAGGCAGGGTATACAGTGTGAATGTGCTGGACAAAGGGATAATTCATGGAGTGGATGGAGTGGGATGGTGCAAGATTTCATCATGCTGCTCAGAATGGCGTGCAATTTAAAACTGATGAATTGTTTATTTCTGGAATTTTCCATATAATTTCAGACCACGGTTGACTGCAGGTAACTGAAACCGTGGAAGACAGCTAAGGAGGGACTACTGTAATTCTGCTTAATTCCTTGGCTTTCAGCCTTGAGCATCGCTTCACTCTTCTCTCCTTGAATGTGGGGTCTCTGTGTTTCCAGAAATTAAATTTACGAGAGGATGTGAATGATAGAGAAGGGAAACCGGAGGGTCTGTGTACAGACTTTATACAAACTTTAAACCACTCTCCTGTTCTTCAGCCCCGTACCTCTCTCCTACTGACTGTACACCTGGAGACTTCCAGGTGCTGAGCTTTACTGGGATTCTGTTAGCGAGGCAAATCATTTATTGACCATATTTCCTTCTGCAGACCGGTAGGTTTAACTTCCTCTCCTCTACTTAGTTACATAGTCCTCCATCTTTTCTCTTGTTTCGTGGTTGCCATACTTCTCTTACCTGACTGAGAAAGTATAGATTCTATAGAGTCTAAAGCAGTGGTTTTGAACTTTGGCTGCCCATTAGAGTCTCCCACACACACACACTCATATGCATGTACACACACACACACACACACACACACACACACGCTGCTTGACCAAATACATTAGAATCTCTGGGGATAGGACCCAGATAGCAATAATTAAAAAAAAAAATTAGGTGTAATTGCATACAGTGAAATACACAGATTTTAAGTGTATAGTGTGATGATAAAAAGCATTGTAAAAACTCTAGAAAATTCTTTCATACTCTTTTCTTCTATATTTCCCACTCCCTGCTCAGATTTCTGATTTTTCCTGCTACAGATTTAACATCCATATTTTTATTAATTTTTAAATTTATTTTTATTTCTCATTAAACTTTGTTTTAATGGGTCTCAAAATTCTGTGACAGATTTTTGGTCAAGTTGTTTCCATTAAAAAGTACTGATTTTAAAAACTGCCACCAAAAAAACAGCCCCCCCCCCC
>VMDR010006634.1:7215-23628 GCA_007922815.1 Macrotus californicus
ATAGAACCTGAAGTGCTGATCTTAAAATTCCAATGGAAAAAAAAAAACAAGAAAAGCCAAATCCATTCTGAAGATGGGCATGGTAGAGTTTCCACTTCACATTCAAGCCTCATAATGTTACAGATATTGAAACAGTATTTTTATATATTATAATACATGAGGGGGACCCCCAAAAGGATTTACTTATAAAAATGGTGTACTTATTCTCACATGTTTAGACTTTAGTCGGCTTCAAAGCACTCTCCATTTGATGCAGTGCACCTATCAGGATGTTATTTCCACTGCTCAAAACAGTTTTTAAACTCATTGATTTTGATACCACATAGTGCTTCTGCCATTTTTTGTTTCACCTCTTCCACACTGGCAAAATGTTTCCCTTTTAGGACTTTTTTTTATCTGGGAAACAAAAAAAAAAAGTCACTTGGGGTGAGATCAGGTGAATAGAGAGGGTGGGACATGGGGGTCATGCTGTTTTTGGTCAAAAACTGCTAAACACGCAACATGCTGTGGGCAGGTGCGCTCGTAAATCACCCATCATGAAATGGGCAAGCACATTCAAAGAGTCTTCAAAAAAATTCACTGAAGCCAAACGCAGCCTCTCACAACAGTGGCAGCTGGTGCCCTGATACAGATGGGTTCCTAGAAAACTCACTTGATGGGAGAAGCCTGTACGACAAGGGGGGCTGCCTTTTAGAAGATAATTCCATTTTTTTTCCTTCTGGGATTCCCCCTCATAAGCCCAGGAAGCCCAGAGTCCTAAACAAGATGAATCCAATGAAGCCCACACCAAGACACACCTTTGAAGGGCAAAGGCTAAAGACAGAGAAGATCTTAAAAGCAGCAAGATAAAGGAAGTTAGTTACCTACAAGGGAGCTCCTATAAGTCTGTCAGCTGATTTCTTAACAGAAACACTTCAGCCAAATGGGACTGGCATGAAATATTTAAAGTAATCAAAAGCGAGGACCTACAACTAACATTACCCAGAAAAGTTATCATTTATAACTGAAGGACAGATAAAGAGCTTTCCAGACAAGAAAAAGCTAAAGGAGTTCGTGACCACCAAGGCAGTATTACAAGAAATGTTAAAGGGACTTCTTTAAGAAGATCAAAAATATAAATTATCCAGTGGCAAAAACTACTTATCTATCAACAATTAAAGGTAAATGGATTAAATGATTTAGTCAAAAGACTTAAAGTGACTGAACGGATAAGAAAACCCTTACTTGAGACTCACTTCAGATTGAAAGACACACACATACTGAAAGTAAAGGGATGGAAAAAGATATTTCATGAAAATGGAGACAACAACAACAACTAAAAAGCTGGTATAGTAATACTTATACCAGACAAAGTAGACTTTAAACTAAAGGCTGTAAGCGACAAATAACAACCCAGCAATTTAAATTCTGGGTACTTATCTCAAGAAACCCATAACACTAATTTGAAGAGACATATGCATCCCTAAGTCCTTTGCAGCACTATTTACAACAGCCAAGTGACTTAACACAGTGTGTACCGCACAGAAATCTCTTAAGACATACGCCAGGGACTGCACGTTTTTGGGCAAGCTGCACATTATTTAAATCATCATAACTACAGATCATAATGTACTTTAGGTGTTGTTTTTCAATAATTACAACATTTTTATTTACAGAAACAATTAAACAACTAATTAAACAGTTAAAGTTCCTAGTACTTTTTTAACCTATGGTACTGCATAAAACATTTTCCTCTATGAAGAGGGACCAAACAAAATTTACATAAGTATCTAGATTCGCTCTTTTTTCCATGGGCGGCACAAACTCTGCAGGCTCTCGTAGGAAATTTTTTCTTTCCACTTGCTGGAATACACGTAAGTTCATGCTGCTTCACATCACCTGACCACCTTTTGGGTGGATCTTTACGAGGTGCTCTCCTTGCACCCCCAGGGGAAGGGCTGGACAGATTTGTCTCTGGTTCTGGAGAGCCTTCATTATTGTCATCTGTAATCCAGTCTCTCGCCACTGATAGCAGAAACTGTTTATACTTCATTTTTGCTTGTGGATTGAGGATGTACACTCTAAATGAATTGAAAAGTCCACAGTTTCTAAGGTGCAGCACTACTTTTTTGGTCCATTTCATCGTTTTCCTTAGAATGGAACAACACAAAAGGAATTGATCCACACGGTCAATGCCTTTCATGTGGGTATTGTATTCCTTGATGCAGGTAGGTTTTACAATATTCTCTCCCGTTCTTCTATTTTTTTTTCCTGTTATCGAGACAGAAGTGCCATGGATCGTTGATATCATTAGGACAACCCATTTGTCTTTCCATGCTAGGAGAAGAATATCGCCTTTTCTGGAAAATATTATATCACCTTTCTTCATTCTTGATGTTTTCATCTTCAAATTTGGCAGTAAACCTCTACTCTCCCTAGTAGTCCCACAGACTCTAGTTTTCTTCTGTAGCAGCAATTCAGCAGTAGATGTAGCATTGTAATAATTATCCTGGTAAATATGGTGCCATATGCCAAGATAGGGTCCACAGACTGAAAGAACAGTTTCTTGCAAATTCTTTCCTTCAGCAGTGTATATCTCCATATTGCAGACATAGCTGGTGTCACTCTTGCACACCATCCGAACAAGTAAAGCATATTTTGTTATTTTCGTTGGGTTGTACGTGCAAAATTTTAAACGTCCTCTCCATGGAATCATTCCCTCGTCCAAAGACAACTGTTGCTTTGGTTTGTATATTGTTCAAAATTTATGCAGGAAATAATCCAGCACAGGTTGGATCTTGAAAAATCTCCCCAAGTGACTGTCCATTTTGGCATTATCATTGAAATGCCAGAATGTCCATATTTGCTCAATCTATGGTGACTCATTGTGAAAATATAGGGGTACATATCAAA
The DNA here is from genome assembly GCA_007922815.1 of Macrotus californicus. Lineage (NCBI taxonomy): Eukaryota > Metazoa > Chordata > Mammalia > Chiroptera > Phyllostomidae > Macrotus > Macrotus californicus. The sequence continues at coordinate 10,108 of VMDR010006634.1, forward strand.
GGATCTGTTGACCAATAGTCTTTCAAGCTGTCTTTTCTTGTTTGACCCATCAGAATAATTAGGCCAAGGAATTTGTTAATGTCCTTCCTGTGTAACCAGAGATTACTTTAGTGTTCTAGATGGTGTTTTGCGTTTCACTGCGGTTTGATTGTGATAGTTGGACAGCTCTTTGCACGACATCTCAAACAATTTATCACCAAAAAAGAGATTGGTCACAGAGGGTACAGGGTCACACTGAGACGGAAATGTAGTGACCCCAGCATGACCTTCAAACATTTGTAAGTGTGGTGGTATATCAATTTCAGATCAACAATTATCAGTAGCTTCGTCAGTGTCAGAATCACTTGAAAGCACCGCCACCTTGCGCTTCCTTACAGGTCTAATAATTTCACTGTCAGTAGGATCAGTAGAATTGTCTCCGGAATCATCAAAACAGTCATCTGCATCTTCGATCTCACTAGGAATATCTGATAAATTATCGCTCAATACTTCCGGAAGTGTATCAGTTTCATTGGTTTCCTTCCTTTTTCTGAGAGGGGGCATTTCTAAAAGCGCCAGGAACTTGAAGATGAAGACTATTCAAATGACCAAAATACAATGTAACTGCAATGCTTTATGGGTTCGTGCAATTATATAGTTTTTTGTAGATTGACCTGCACGGTTTCCACCAATGAGATCGCTTCATTCGATGTGGACAAGACAGTGTGTTGACATCTAAGGTCCATAACAGATGGTGCGTGAAAAACGAGAAAACTCATGAGTGGTCCTTAACAGATGGTGTGCAAACCACAAGAAAACTTGTGAGCGGTACACAATGTGTTAAGTGTCCATCAATAAATAGGTAAAGAAGTAGTGCATATATAAAATGGAATCTGACTCAGCCATAAAAAAGAATGAAATCTTGTCATCTGCAACATGGATGGAAATAGTATAGTGCTTAGTGAAAAGTCAAAGAAAGACAAAGGCCATAGATATCATACACGGAATCTAAAAAAATAAAATAAAAAGTAATTGAACAAAATAGAAAAAACTTATACAGAAAATTTTTCCCCCAGTGGGCCACTGTTTTTTTTTAATTTTTAATGTTTTAAGTTTATTTTATTGGTTATGCTATCACAGTTGTCCCTTTGTCCCACTCCACCCGGTACTCCCCCATCCCACCAGTGATCCGTCCTCATAGTCCATGTCCATGGGTCGTGCATGTAAATTCTTTGGCTTCTCCATTACCTATACTGTTCTCAACACTTCCCTGTCTATTTTGTACCTACCCAATTACACTTCTAAATCCTTATGCCTTTTCCCTCAGTCTCCTCCTTCCCCCTCCCAGCTGACAACCATCCAAATGGTCTCCATATCTATGGTTCTATTCCTGTTCTAGTAGTTTGCTTAAGTTTGTTTTTTTTAGATTCAGTTGTTGATAGTTGTGAATTTGCTGCCATTTTAATGTTCAGTTTTAACCTTTTTTTTTCCTGAATAACTCCCTTTAACATTTCATATAATAAGGGCTTAGTGATGAACTCCTTCAACTTGACCTTGTCTGGGAAGCACTTTATCTGCCCCTTCCATTCTAAATGATGGCTTTGCTGGATAGAGCCATCTTGGATGGTCCATGATTTTCATCACTTTGGATACTTCTTGCCAGTCCATTACAGCCTGCAAAGTTTGCTTTGAGAAATCAGCTGATAGTCTTATAGGAACTCCTTTGTAGGTAACTCTGCCTTTCTCTTGCTGCTTTTAAGGTTCTCTCCTTATTGTTAACCTTTAACATTTTAATTACAATGTGTCTTGGTGTGGACCTCTTTGGGTTCAACTTGTTTGGGACTCTCTGTGCTTTCTGGGCTTGTATGTCTATTCCCTTTGCTAAATTAGGGAAGTTTTCTTCCATTACTTTTTGAAATAAGTTTTAAATTTCTTGTTCTTCCTATTCACCTTCTGTCATCCCTATGATTAGGATGTTGGCCCTTTTGGAGAGGTCCCAGAGTCTTCTTAAACTCTCCTTGTTTTTGTTTGTTTGTTTGTTTGTATCTTGTTTCTTCATTTTGTTCTAGTCAAATGTTTATTTCTTCCTTATGTTCCAAATTGTTGATTTGAATCCCGGTTTCCTTCCCTTCACTCTTGGTTTCCTGTGGATTTTTCTTTATTTCCCATAGTATAACATTCACTCTTTCTATTATGCTTTTGCCATATTCAATGAAATCTTTGAGCATTCTGACTACCAGTGTTTTGAACTCTGCATCTGATAGGTTGGCTATCTCCATATCGCTTAATTCTTTTTCTGGGGTTCTGTTCTATTCTTTCATTTGGGCCATATTTCTTTGTCTCCTGATTTTGGCAGCCACCCTCTATCTGTGTGTCAGGTAGAGCTGCTTTTATTTCCTAGCTTAGCACACTTGTTAAGTTGTATGGGACAGAGTCTTTGGTATTTGCCAAGGCAGGGCAATCCACTTGCTACTTTGTGGCTCCGTGTGTGTGGAAGGGGTGGGAGAGGGGACAGTGCTGCTGCTAGCTGACTTCAGGAGTCTTGTCTAGCACTCACCCCTTTCCCAGTCACTTCATCCACTTCCTGAATATGACTAGTTCCCCTCCTGCTGCTATCCTAGTTGTGGATCCCAAGGTGGGTGGGTTTGTACACATTCTGGGTTCTCCTGAGTAACCAGCAATTTTTTCCGCTGCCCCTGTCCCCAGTGGGTTTACAGCCAAAAGTTATGAGACTTTATTTTTCCCTGGGCTGGAACCCTGGGCTGCACAATCTGGCATGTGGCTGTGCTTGCTCACTCACAAGGTGTCCCCCTGATTAGTATCTGCCACTTGTGAATGTGAGACTACCAGTTTCAAAAGCTGATGCTGCCTCACCACCCTCAGCTTGCCACCACCACACAGCATCATCTCCACCCTGACTCCCTGTCTCTGCCCCTCCTACCCACCTGAATGAATATATCGTCTTTAAATTCTTGGTTTTTTGACTTCTGTACAGTTCTGGTTGTTTTCCTGGGTGATTTTCTGGCAGTTCAGGGTGTTTTTCATTTTTAATATGGTTGTACAATGTGGTGAAGCATGTCTTCTGACCCTCCATCTTGATCAGAAGACTCACAGAGAACACTATGACAGTTGCCAGATGGGAGTGGGGTTAGGGGGTTGGGTGAAAACGGTGAAGAAATTAAGGAATACAGATTGGTAGTTATAAAACAGTCATGGGACTTAAGGCCAAGATGGAGGTGTAGGTAGATACACTTTGCCTCCTCATACAACCAAAAGGAGGACATTTTTAAAAGCAAAAAATAACCAGTACTGCCAGAAAATCAAACTATAGAAGACTGACAACCAAAGAGTTAAAGAAGAAAAATCCATTCAGACTCGTAGGAGGGGGAGAGACAGACAGCAAGGCAGCAGCTTGAGGACTGGGTGGTCCCACAGTTGCATGCAGATAAACCGGGAGAAACAACTGGGGAGTGAGACAGACCACGCAACCCAGGGTTCCAGCATGGAGAAATAACCTCAAAATCTCTGGCTAAGAACCCGTGGGGGTTGTGGCAGTGGGAGAGTCTCCCAGCCTCACAGCAGAGTTTGTTTGAGAGACCCACAGGGTCCTAGAATGTACACAAACCCACTCACCCAGGAATCAGCTCCAGAAGGGCCCAATTTGCTTGTGGGTAGCGGGGTAAGTGACGGAAAACAGGTCCAGAGCCGAGCAAGTGGCATTGTTCCCTCTCGGATCCCTCCCCCACATACAGCACCAAACACAGCTAACTGGGTTGTCCCACTCTGGTGAATACCTAAGATTCTGCCCCATACAATGTAACAGGAACACAGAAACAAAAAAATATGGCCCAAATGAAAGAACAGATCAAAACTCCAAAAATAAAACTATGCAATGAAGAAATAGCCAACCTCTCAGTGACTATCTCTTTAGAGTTGAAAACACTGGTAATCAGGATGCTCACAGAAATGGCTGAGTAGAGTCGTAAAATAGAAGAAAAAGTGAAGGCTATGTAAAGTGAAATAAAAAAAAATATACAGGGAACCAACGTGAAGAAAAGGAAACTGTGATCCAAATCAATGATTTGGACCAGAATGAAGAAATAAACATTGAACCAGAACAGAATGAAGAAACAAGAATTCAAAAAAATGAGGAGTGGCTTAGGAACCTCCAGGATGTCTTTAAACGTTCCAATATCCGAATCATAGGGGTGCCAGAAGGAGAAGAGGAACAGACAGGAATTGAAAACTTATTTGAACAAATAATGAAGGAGAACTTCCCCAATCTGGCAAAGGAAATAAGACTTCCAAGTCCAGGAAGCTCAGAGAGTCCCAAACAAGTTGGACCCAAGGAAGCACACACTAAGGCACATTATAATTACATTACCCAAGATTAAAGATAAGGAGAGAATATTAAAAGCAGCAAGAGAAAAGGAGACAGTAACCTACAAAGGAGTGCCCATCAGAATGTCAGCGGATTTCTCAAAAGAAACCTTGCAGGCAAGAAGGGGCTGGCAAGAAGTATTCCAAGTCATAAAAGGCAAGGACTTACATCCAAAATTATGCTATCCAGCAAAGCTATTATTTAGAATGGAAGGGCAGATAAAGTGCTTCCCAGATAAGGTCAAGTTAAAGAAGTTCATCATCACCAAGCCTTTATTATATGAAATGTTAAAGGGACTTATCTAAGAGAAAGAAGATCAAAACTATGAACAGTAAAATGACTACAAACTCACAACTATAAACAACTGAACCTAAAAAAAGACAAAAATGAACCAAGCAAACAACTAGAACAGGAACAGATTCACAGAAATGGAGATCACACAGAGGGTTATCAGTGGGGAGGGGGAGGTAGGAGAGAGGGGGAAAAGTTACAGGGAATGGGAAGCATAAATGGTAGGTACAAAATACACAGGGGGAGGTTAAGAATAGTATAGGAAATGGAGAAACCAAAGAATTTATATGTACGACCCATGGACATGAACCAAGGGAGGGGAATGCTGGTGCAAGGCGGGTGCAGGGCAGAGGGGAATAAAGGGGAGAAAAAAATGGGACAACTGTAATAGCATAATCAAAAAAATATGTTAAAAATAAAAACAGAAACAAACTAGTCATGAGTATGTAAAGTACAGCATAGGGAGCATACACAATAATATTGTAATAACTATGTATGGTATCAGGTGGGGGCGATCACTTCATAAATTATATGAATGTCTATCAGTATGTTGTATACCTGAAAACAATATATGTCAATTGTAACTGAAAAATAAGGATTATTCTAACAAAGAAATGATTGTGAGTATGTTGTCATAGTGCATGTAAGCCTATAAAATGAAAACAATCCACTATGAAGAAAAGCCAATGGACACAAGAAAGAACAGGATGAATACCAAGAACTTCATGTAACACAACAATTGGAGACCCTAAAACCATTATGTTTAAAGTTTTAGCTATAAAAATACTCAATAACAAAAAAGAAAAGTGTTGAAATAAAATCAGGAAGGTTATGGTAGGGGGAAGAAGCAGTTTAGAAATAAATGTTATAATTATAAAACTCAAAATTTGACAGAGAGCTTAAATAGATTAGAAAGGGTTCCAGATGGATGGGAGTAGAGAAGACTGGAAAGAAGCAATAGTCATAGAAATATTTCCTACAATTTTCCAGAATTGTTGGAAAACATGAACCCTAAAATTCAGAGAGCCAAAGGCCCATACAGGGTAAAAATAAATCCACACAAATCAGAGCAAAATGCTGAACTATAATGACAAAGAGACAGTATCCACAAAAGAACTTCAGAAATTTAGACAAAATAGAAAATTGCATAGAAAAATGCTACCTAAACTGTCCAAGTGCATTACTGACACCTAGAAATGGTTTTCAGTGTACAATTCTGTGGCCTTCAGTGCATTCACAACTTTGTGCAACCACCAACTCTACTTACTTTCAAAGCACTTTCATCACCCAAAGAGAACTGTGGACCTGTCGGGCAGGCAGTCTGTAACCATTCCCCAACTCCTAGTCTCTAGGAACCTACTATCCAGTTTCTATGGGTGCGTTTATTCTGGATATTTCATACAAATGGAATCATAAAATATGTAGTCTTTTGTGTCTGATTTCTGTCACTTAAATTATTTTTGAAGTTTCTTGATTTTGTAATGCATATCAGTACTTCATACCTTTTCATGGCTGATTAATATTCCATTGTTTGGATATACTGTAATTTTTTAATCCATTCATCTGTAATTGATACTTCAGTTGCTCCCATGTTTTGGCTATTGTGAATAGTGCTTCTTTGAACATGGGTGTACAAATATTTCTTTGAGACGTTGCTTTCAATTCTTAAAGGTATACACCCAAAAGTGGAATTGCTGAAATCATATGGTAATTTTACTTTAATTTTTTTTAAAGAATGGCCACCATACTGTTTTCCACATTGGTGGCACCATTTTATATTCTCTCCAACAGTGCACAAGATTTTCAACTTTCCCACATCCTTGTCCCACTTTTGTTTTCTATGCTAGTAGTTATCCTAATTAATGGGTGTGAGGTGACACCTCATTGTAATTTTGATTTGTATTTCCCTAATGATGTTAAGTATCTTTTCATGTGTTTATTGGCCATTTACCTATCTTCTTTGAGAAATGTCTATTTAAGTTCTTTGCCCATTTAAAATTTTTTTTTTAGTTTAAGTTCTTCATATATTCTGATTAATCCCTTCAAGGATATATAATTTCCAAACATATTCTCCAATTCTGTGGGTTGCCTTTTTACTCTCTTGGTAGCATCTTTGAAGCATTTTTTTAAATTTTCATGATACAATCTATTTTTTCTTTGGTGTCTTTGGTGTCATATCCAAGAAATCATTACTAAATCTAATGTCAAAAATTTTGTCCTGTTTTTTCCTAAGAGTTCTATTGTTGTAGGCCATGCTTCTATCCTTTCATATATACTGAGATTTGTTTTATGGCCAAGCACATGGTCTCTACTGAAGACTGTCCCATGTGCACTTGAGAAGAATGTACAATTGTTGGCTGGGTGTTCTATAGAACGTTAGGGTTAGTTCGCTCACTATGTTGGTCAAATCTTCTGTTTCATTGCTGATGTTCTACCTAGTGGCTCTAACCATTATTGAAAATAGGGTACTGAAGTCTACAACTATTATTGTTGTTTATTTCTCTCCTCATTTCTGTCAGTTTTTGGTTCATGTGTTTTGGTGCTGTGTTATTAGGTGTATACATTTATAATCGTTATATGTTCTTAATGGGTTGATCCTTTTACCATTATAAAATGTCCCTCTTTATCTCTAGTAACAATTTTTAAAATTTGACATCTATTTTGCCTGATATTAGTATTGTACTTCAACTTTCCTGTGGTTGCTGTTTACATGATATACCTTTTCCCATTCACATTATTTTTCTTAATGTGTCTTTTAATTTAAAGCGTATCCCCTTTGTGAGAGCCCTGCCCTTGTTCTGGTGGGAGTTATTCTCTAGCAGTGGAATGCTGTGGTCATTTTCTCTAACATGTTCCCTGGGGAAACCTAGGTTTGCTATGAATCTGGCTGAGAATCTAAGTTCTGTGCCTTAGAAATAATTTGCACTTTCCCAAATTGTGCCTGGGACAGCCACTTGATTTTTCCCACTGAACAGCTATGCAAACAGAAACCAGTTCAAAGGTGGCAGCCATGCATTAAATAAAAAGTGAAAGGTGAGGCACAGAAACACCTTTGAATGGTTTTCTGTAGCTAATTCGCTACTTGTCTTCTCTACACAATGCTAGGCGGTTTCGGTTTTCCAGTAGTGATGCTTTGGAGTTGCAGGAGAGTCCGAGTCACTCCTCTGCTCTGACACTGCTGCTGAAGAGCTAGCTGTTGTTAGCCAGATGTTTGAAAGGCTGAGGGTGGAGTGGTTTGGCATTTGTTTTAAATATACATTTAAACTTTCAAAAAAAATAATAAAGTGTACCCTCCTGCAGACAAGTTAGATTAAAAAAAAAACAACTCCAATCTGACAATCTCTGACTAGAGAGGTTTTGGTTGGATTAATTCATTCATGTTTAGTACCAGTATAGCTGGCTTTATATCTGCTCCTTTATTTTTTGTTCTCTGTGTGTCTCATCTTTTTTTGTTCCTCCTATCCTCCTTCACTATTTTCTTTTGCACTAAATGGCTTCTAAAGTATACTGTACAAAGCTTTTAACCCTTTCGGTACGAGCGCTCTTTCCGCCACAACACTCCCGCTGTACGAGGTGCCGCCCCGAAAACGCGCACATAGCACATGGTCAGTCCTCCTTTGTGTGAAGACTTTCCTAACCTTATATAAGATCTATGCTTAATAAAACAACGCTTTTTTCCAAGTGTTGTTTGTAACTTTAATATTAAGAGATAGTTATATAAAATTCTATCAATTATATAAGTAAAATTTATAAAAATTATATACAGATGGATGCCGGATATATCTGGCGCTCGTCCACACAGGTCATCAGATGGGCGCCGGATATATCCGGCACCTGTACCGAAAGGGTTAAAGTTCCCAAAATTAGATTTCTATCTAAATGAGTAAGTTACTCTATGTTGTTAAAACCATTATACTTAGAGCTTCTTCCCCTAAGTCTCTCACTCTGGGAAACATGACAATGTTCACTGACAGTAACACTGAGATACAGCAGGGCAGTGGCCTAGCCAAGGTCACAGCATGCCAGCAGGTGGTACTGAAGACCACCTTCCTTTCACCGCATCCTAAGTTTTTATAGTATTTTCTACTTGTCGAAAAGGCTACAACTTCTCTAGCTTAGTATAGTTTAGATTTCATACAATATGATGTCCAAATTCTTCACACTCATCAACTGCATTAGGACTTCAATCTCAGAACCAGGGGGACACAATTCTCTTATAGGCTAATGATTACAAAAATAAAAATAAAAAAGCACTTCTCAGAAACAAAATAGTCATGAATTTGACTCCCTTACGAGCCAAGTTCTCAAGTTTAAGATTTATTGACCTGTTTAAAAATCCCTTCTATGACTTCTAGGCAATGATGGCTAGGAGCATAATAATAGACTCTTCCTCCTCTAATATCTAATACATAATGAATCACTCCAAAAAAGGAAAAAAAAATGAACAAGCCAGAATAATTTTTAAAAATCAGCAGAAAATCCTTGCATTAATCCTGACTCTATGACATCTCCTATCAAAGGAGAGGGATTCTTGGCCCAAGCTTTTTAACAAAATCTCAGAATGGGAAAGTACCATATTTTGTGTGTATAATGTGCTCCACTGTACAATGTACACCCACGTTGTTGGCCCAAACTTTCAGGACAAAGATAGTTCATTTTAATTTTGTAATTCAAGTTTTTATTTATTTCTTTTTAGATACTTGTTTTTTGTATTATAAGAGAATGTGAGCATTTATTTTTGAACATATTATAGTATAAGAAATTCTATGTAACAAATAATTACAAAACATAAGAACTGATATAAGGCATTTCAGGTACTACCCATGTATATTGCGCATCCTTATTTTTCTCTCAAAAATTTGGGCAGAAAAGTGCACTTTATACACAGCAAGATACGGTAAAACCCAAGTCCTCCAACCACAGCTTCATGTTGTCCAGCAGACGCCTCCTTAAGACCCAAGCCCAGAACCCTCCTCTCTGGGTGGCAGGGAGGAGCACAGAGATCTGGGCAGGGCTGCTCACCTTCAGCAGGAGTATGAAGTGAAAGCAGGAGTGAGAGAAAGGTGCGCACAACACAGAAAAATCGGACGAAGGCAAAGAGCAAGCCCGAGAAAATATCCAGTGAAAAAACAAGTTGCACAGTAACAGCTCTAGAAAAAAATGAAGAAATACAATGAATTTAAGAAAACAAGACTTCAGAGCTGAGGTCTTAACATAACAATGAGAAGGAAATGAGAAAAACAAGGATAAGAAAACAAACTGGGGAAAACACAATCAGAAAACTACAAACACATAACAGCTGGAAACATGCAGCAGAAAAGCAAACCTCTTCAAAGAAGAGTTATCGTGAATGCAAAGGAAAAAGAGATGGAAACAAAATGACACGTGAGAACAGTGCTGCCTGACATAAGGCAGTCACCACCAGCAGGAAAGCAAACAATGGTTACAGTAAAAACTTTCAGTTACCGCCCACCATGCAAAGCAGAGGGCTGGAATGCTGGTCACTGTGCTGTGATGATGGTGGACCTGGCTGTGGCTCAGAGAGATGTTTGTGTGCATGTCTGTTGGTTGCTTTATCTGTATGTCCTCTTGGTTCTGCTTGTTTTTTGTTTTTGTTTTTTAAGATAACTAACTTCACTTTCCTAAACTATAGTAGGTATAAAACTGAGTACACTACACCTTTCTACAAACATGTCTCATTTATCAGCAAGCTATTTCATGCTTTACTAACAAAAATAACTGCCAATTTAACAGCACCTTAAAAGAAAAATTGTTTAAAGGCAATTAAAATGATTCAAAGATGACATCAATCAGTTGCCTCCCATACTTGTCCTGACCAGGGATTGAACATGTGCTCTGACTGGGAATCAAACCGGTAACCTTTTGGTGTATGGTCTGATGCTCCAACCAACTTAGCCACCCAGCCAGACAGGCTCCTGATTTTATAACATAATGCACAGAACCAAAAAAATTAACCCAAGTATTTTGAAAACTTTTAAGTTTCAGAGAATTTCTCCCCAAAGTTTTAATTATATGAGCTATCACTCAAAGTAAACATCAAATGCAGCCAACCTCTGTTGACAAACATGATGATTACTAATTATAATTGAAAACATCCATTAGAAAAACTCAATCAAAAGTTTATAAATTAATGTTAATCAGCAGTATTCTGCCTTGAGTTTCCAAATTCCTTCACCACCAGAAGTTCTATGAAAAGTGCAGAGGTTTCTCAATAGTTCTCGAAAGACACAAGACTGTGAAACTGATAACTTGGATTCGAACTCCTGCAGTATCTCCTGAGTACTGGCCTGGCCATCCACACGGGCCTGAAAAGCAATGAAGTTCCTCATTTCCACCAGCAGGTCATCATGTTCTGTGGTGGAGGGCAGCAGAGCAGAAGTCTCTTGAAGGTGCACATTTTCACTTTCTAGCCGCTCTGGCAAAATTAGGTGGTTTCTAGCTCTCATTTTAGCCAGCAGTGAAGACGAAGTGAGGGCCCCAGATGAGGACTCTGCGTCTTCCACTTTTCCACTAACATGCTCAGAAACATTATCTTTTCCATGCTTTTTCATGATGCTGTCCTGAAGAAAGAGGACCACTGCATTGATACATTTAACATCTAATTTATGGCCCCACTAACTTCCCCAAAGATTCTGAGGGGCCTAAAATAACACATGTACCCAGGCCAGGGTGGGAAAGTTACGGGGAAAGAATGAAATTGTATCTACCAGAGAGGAAAAGCAGAGTCGAGCACTTAACTCCACCCACTACCAAAGAATATTTCCTTAAAAAACCAACAAACAAAAATCCTATCCAAAACTACACTATTCACTTGGTCACCATTCTGACTGATGAAGATTGAGGGAGAGCCAAGTGGCTGGGGAATAGGCTTCCAGAGGTGGCTTATAGGAAATTGCCTTTAGGAGAATCAAGTTCTGTGGGCTTTTCCTGTTCTTCCTCCCAAATTTAACCTGATCTGGGTTGGCACTGTGGGGTAAGGAACAATATCATAGGTGCACTTCTTTTTCTTCAGTTTCAAATCATTTTATTCTTTACTACTTTATACCTCATATGTGTTTCCTTAAAACAACAAAGGTTCTCTATTCCTGTGTTCACATTAATCTAGAATAGGAGTCTGAACCTGGGAGTTTTCAAATTGTATCAATAACATAACCCTTAACCAGCAAAGACCACAGAGAGCGTTGACTGTAGCCTAGTAGCTACTCTCAGGGCACTCAGGGAGAGACGGGCACATGCTCTGGCAGCTAGTGAATTACAAACATTCAAGGCAGTCTTCTTGACCTTTACTCTAGAGGGCAGTGACCTTTGGAACTAGTACTGAACCTCCGGGTGGGGCAGGCTGTATGGGCCATGACTCACATGTCACCTATCACTGTATTAACTTTCTCCCGGCCCCCCACCCCACCCCACCCCACCCCACCTCCATATTAACTTTCTAAGGGCAAAAGAGATTCTTCTGCAGATCTTGGGTTAAAGACTTTCTTTTAAGAAGTTAGCTGGCCCTTTTACATTCAAATAAAAGTGCTTCATAAATCAGAGCACTGAGCACAAATATCAGATGTCATTATGCCAGCAATTTTTTTCACATCATAATTGGGTTAAATTTTCATGCCAATTCAATCAAATTAAGTCTCAGGTGAAAAGCACACAGGCTATCATATTACCTGGCATTTCTCCTTTGGGGAGGCTGAAGAAAGATGCTGCACAGAGAAGCTGGAATTTCTTTTCTGACCGAATCTACTCCTAAATGGAAAAGAATCATAGTAAATAAATGTTTATTTTTGTGGCTTAAGAGATGAAATGTCCTTTCAACAACAAAACTCTTCCTGGAAAAATGTTTTTGCGTGATTCTTCTTTCATAGCCATAAACTGACTCCTCTACTTTATTCCGCTGGGAAGTAACTGCTCCATCTGGAGTAGGAGCCACTCAAGACCCTTGTTTGACACATGATGGAAACTGCCCTCAATCCTAGGTAGGAAAATCCTTCCAAAAGACTAGATTGAATAGGATAGCAATGACTAATTGTTGAAAACTGGCTAATCATCTTACAAAGGTTTATCGTGATTCTGAATCTCTCACTATTTTTAACATCATCTCTTAAAGAAAACAGATCATTTCTCCTTCCCCTAAAAAACTGGCTTTGGAAAGCAGGGGATGCAAGCAAGGAAGAAGGTAAGATTACTAATGTGTTGTCCCAAGTCATCGAGGAAATTGGCTGATCTAATCCCTCCCTGAGGGATTTTCCACTACTGCATGTAAACAGGACACGTGTCTGTGCCAGCTCTGACTTTTCAAGCCTGCATGGTAGGACAGTAATCTCTTACTTTATTCCCATTGGTGCACCAGCAAACCCCCTGTGGCCGGTCCAGGTGGGCACACCAGACACTGCTCCCAGACACCGCTGACGAGAGAGTCTCAGTGCTTTCAGAGCATCCTGGGCCACGCGGTTGGCCTCTGCCTCCACCAGCACGTAATCGGGACTGGCTCCATCCATGATGGCGTCATGTTTCATGACGCTGTGCACACCAACTAGCAAGAACAAAGGAACAGGGGGTGTTACTGTAGGACAGGAACAGTCAGAGTTTTTTTTCTTTGTATAGTCCAGCATGTTGTGGGTAGAGGAAAATAATGAATACTTTAGCTGCTTTTTACTGAGACCCGGGAACTTTACAAATGCTGTTGCAATTTATCTTCATCACCACCTTGTGAGCACTGACCTATAAGTCAGTGCTATCCCTGACTTAACAACAATAGAAGCATAATTCTTTGATCACAACTTCAACCTAACCTCTTCCTACCTATGTGGAAAATTTGAAACCTCCTATTAATAAATTCTTTATTTAAGGGA
>VMDR010006634.1:23728-44669 GCA_007922815.1 Macrotus californicus
AAGAATAAAAGAACTAAATTTTCAAGTCAAACAGTTTTATAAAAATTAAGCCAAAAAATCACCAGAACACAACAAAAACAAAAGCAAAAGGAAGAAAGTAATGAAGATAAAAGTGAAAATTAATAAGGTAGAGAACAACCATGGATCTAATCAATCAAAAGCCTGGTTTACTGAGGAAAAAAAAAAGACAAACCACCTTAATTTGATCAAAGAAAAAAGCAGGAGGAATATACAAAATTAGAAATGATAAGGGGGAAATTATCTTGAAACAGAAGCAAATTTTAAAAAATAGTACAAAAGTTATTTTCTATGTCTCCATGTAAGTGAACTTGAAAACTAGACAAAAAAGATAATTTCCTAAGAAAACAAACCAGTAACTGTAGAAGAAAAGAGAGTTAACAAGTTATAAGAGAGCATCAGGCCCAGATGGATTCTTTCTGAAATGCCATACATAAGCCCGCCTTTTTGAACAGAGAACCATAAACGGTGATCTTCGGAAAGTCCAAGTTCATATCACAGTGAACACAATGACTGCCCAGGCCTGAATGAGATGACACTCTCAGGGGTGACTAACTGCAGGACTGCCTGTCCTCCAGGGTCCTGAGCAATTATTGAGTCTGCTTTCCTGAATCTTCTTCCTTAATATCAGCTATCAGCTTTCCTGCTTCCAGAGTGCCTGCCTCTCTGGCCATACCCCTGTCACTTTCCCCATGATGTTACTTTAATCTCCTGTGGCTGGAGTATCAGATAAATATAGCAGGTAGAGAAATTTTCTCAATGTTTAGATAGTACAAATCCATTTAAAGCATTGTATTGTACCCCTCCCATAAGTGGTTTGAAGTTCTATTGTTCTCCAAAGTTTCAAATTCTTCTCTAGGTCTTTAAAAAAAAGAGAGGCAAATATGATTTTTAAAAATTTCAATACATTTCAAATCTTAATTTTAGAAGAAAAAAATCCTTCCAGCGGAGAGCCCTCTCTGCACTGTCAGTAAAGGCTGCTATTGCTAGAAAAGAGCTATCCGTGTTCTGTTTCTAGCACACCTGTGGCAAATTCAGCAAAAGCATTACCTGATTTTTTGAAAAGCTTTTCTAAAACATAATCATCATTGCTCTGCTCCTTGTTCTCAGTCTCATTTTCACTGTCTTGCTTCTGGTACTGCCTTTTCTTCACTAGGTGTGGAATTCGAGTTCCTTCAAACTTGGCATCTCTGCAACACCGAGAGTTCTTAGGTTTTTGCTTTGTTCTCGGAAGTTTCTCCTGGGTCTCTTCTGCCACACTATGTTTTGTTTTTGATTTGTGCTTATAAAAATTATTTTCTATTTGTTCATTCTCCCAAAGAGGTTCTGTTTGAACCTGGCAGCTTTCTCTTTTATCAGAAAGACCTTGCTTTTCATCAGTGTTTTCCTCACCAGACGTCCCGTCCATTTTACTGATTCTCGGAGAATGGGAACACTCCCCTTTCCCACTTAACACTGATGAGTCCTCCGGCTGAGACACTGTATCTGCCTCTTCTCCAAGTCTGTCACTGCTGGTTAGACTCCTAGATGTCTGAGGGGCCTCTCTCCAAGGATTATCTTGATTAGAAATTACTGCATTTCCATTAGATCCAATAGCTATAGATTTCTTCTCTTCAGATGATGTGCCATCACTTGCATGTGCATTAGAATCAGGGAACTTCTTGCACATTGGAACGTTATGCTCTGTTCCAAAGACCAGTTGAAGTTTTCTTTTTAAATGGCGTTTGGGTGTCTGAACATCTGAACCAGTTCCTAAAAAGGAAAAAACACACTAATGTTACATTACATAATTCTTATGTAATTTATTCCTTTAAGTTACATGACTGTGTAATACCTGCAAAAATAGCACTTGTTTCAGTGCTCTGCGATGCATCAGGACTAGTCAGACTGAACAGCTCATAAAGATCATTGGACTTGAAAAATCGCCGTTGCTTTGGATCCTTTAGCACTCTATTTGTTAAGAACTGCTTGAAGATTTGTCTAAAAGATAAAAATTAAACTAGTATGAAACAATGTCTAGCTCCATCTCAAAACTCTAATCACACAACAACATAAGAGAGACAGGACAGCTGCAGTTGTGTAGATGTCTGAATCGTCCCCAGGACTGGCAGCCTTGGGAAGTTACAACTCAGGAAGTACACAGAACATCAGGTGGTCTCCATATTTCACAGAATCTAAGTAAGAAATGACACCTTATTATTATTCATACCCAATGGGTTTTTGCAATTTCCAAGATTCATCACATTTTAAGAAACACCTTGTCATATACATTCAAATGACTCACACCGTCTCTCAGCTGCAAAGAGTCAGCCTCCTGACCCCCAGACCGAGAGTTCCCTGCCCTGCCCCAGGCAGGGCCTTCCTGTGACGGAGCTCAGCAAGCTCTTACCTGGGCTTTGCACAGTTTTCACTTGGAGCCATCTCACCAGCTTCCGCCTGCTGATCCACACTCTATGCCAGAGCACCATACCACTGTCACTCTTGCCCAGAGAGCTCCATGAGGTAGCCCTGCCCTCTCCTCCTCCCCAGTTGCTTATTCTTCTGGCTAAGGCGTCTCTCTCAGAGGAAGCTCTCCCCATCAGGACTCAGCTTGCCTCAAGCACTTTCACACCAGGCCCTGAAGAACATGGGCCACCCCAGGAGTGGACCAGCACACGGTGGAAAGAAGGGGCCTCCCTCTATGAGCTGGGATGTGGCTCAGTAAGTTCTTTAGCAGGGGGAGAAATTGGCAACGTCTCCATTCTACTGCTGAAGTTATCCTCGCTTAAATCCCCTACTCTTTACAGAGAGAAAGATGGAGGAAAACACAGGTGTCCTGGTCAACCTTTCTCTATGGGCATCTGAGCCGAGGCTAACAGAACACCCCTACCTACCTGCTATGTGTAAATACCAATATGTCAGCACTTTAATTATGTCACTTCTTAAAATTTTTCTGAACAAAGATGGCACACTATGGTAGGAACAACATTTCTCTCAAATAAACAATATGAAGTTTAAACATAAGCAGTCCTTGAAATTTAGTAAGGTAGAAAATGACCATGTTCAAAAACATTTTTAAAAAACTCACAGCCATTTAATTAAGAAAAAAATATAAAAACAAGAATTTTTAAAAATCATATTATTCTTCAAGTTATAGCAACTACTGTTCCAAGATGGAAAGACTTCTTAAAAACAATGTATAAAAAAAACAACCCCTGCTTGTAAACCTGGCGGTGTACTTGCATATACCCTGCACACACTGCAGCCAGGAGGACAGATGTCAACCAAGGATGGGCAGACTGACCGGTGGTAAATCTTTTCTTCAATGGTGCCCGCGGTCAGAAGCCTGTACACTGTCACCTGCTTCTTCTGGCCTATCCTCCACGCTCGCTCCCGGGCCTACGGCAGAGAGATACATCTCAACAAGGGCTCTTCCCACTGCAAGCACTGACTAAAAGAGAGATAAGTGGTTGCTTCCTTCCACTCCCAAAGTTAGAATTTTGTTTAATGAGGCTAAACACATCTAAGGCCTATTAAGGAAGATAAACAGGCATGTGACAAAGAGAGACCAACATCTCTACCACAAAACAATGAGTGTAATGTCACATGCTCTTTTTACCTCAGACCCAGTGATGGGTGCTTGAACAAACTGCTGGACTCTTCCTGTCTGCGATGCTAGAGGTCATCTTCCTTGTGCTGGAGACTAAGCCACAGCCCAGATGTGAAGCTGAAGCTAAGAGAAGCACGAAGGATACTCCCAAGTGCCACGAAACTGCAGCTGACCCCGGAACAACAAGCTAACCCTCGCATGGTCAGAAACCTGCATGTAATTTCTACTCCCCAAACAGTGAACTACTAAGAGCCTACTGCTAACAGGAAGCTTAGCCATAACATGAACAGTTGAGGAACACATATTTTGTATGTGCATTATATACTGTATTTTCACAATAAAGAAAGCTAGAGAAAAGAAAATATTACTAACAAATCACAAAGAAGACAAAATACATTTACTGTATTTATTGAAAAAAATCCACATATAAGTGGACCCACGCAGCTCAAACCCATGTTGTTCAAGGATCAAGGGTATGTCACCAATACACTCCTTTTAAAAAAGAAACAGACCTGTGTGTCTGTGCTCGGGTTCCAGTCGGGATCATAGATGATGACTCTGTTTGCCCCCGTCAGGTTGATTCCTAGGCCGCCCACCCGAGTGGTCAGAAGAAACACAAATATGGATGTGTCCTGGAGGTAAGACACACAACACTTAGTGTGCACACTGCAGAGCAGCTGGAACTCTTCACCTCTGCTTCTCCATACTCTGCACGTGGGAAATATTCCTGACATAAGGAATGGGTTATGCTCTAAAGACCTCTGGTCAGTCAAGATGCCATCTCATGACTCCTGTTTTTAATCTCAGTATTAGCAACATGTAAAAATTGGGTTTTTAATTAAACACACACACACACACACACACACATCAATAACCCATAAATGCATATGGTTAAGAGCAAAACGTCCCTGTCCACCTGCTGCCCAGTCCAGACACAAACGCTGCTCAGGCAGGGCAGAAGCGCGTCCTGCCCCTCTGCACACAGCAGCACCGTCAGACCTCACCGCCACACTCACTCGTTACCTCGTTGAATCGTGTAATCAGGGGCTGTCTTGAAGCTACCGTAGTAGTGCCGTCCATTTTGAGGTAGGGATACTCCTGGGCTCTAAGGAACACTTCGAGTAAGTCCAACATCTGTTTGGGAGAAAGGATGGGGAACAGGCGTTTAAAAATCAAATACACACCCACGGTGCTTCTCTACATTTGTGTAAAGTCACACCTTCCCAACAGTCTCAAGAGGGTTTCTTGCTTTGAGGTAGATAAATATAATTGCTACAAGAGTATTTTTGGTATTTCCCTGCTGCTAATTCATACAAGTTTTGTAAGTAGCTGAGCATTTATTTGAGTTCAAATCCAAACTCGCCCGAACCCCAGAATCATAGGTTAAGTCTTTTTAAAAAGCCAACTTCTGGGCACCAAATCTAGAGAAAGATCTAAGCTCCTAAAGAGATTTGTAGGCTGCAACCCCAGTATTAGCAGGTAGATTTGCTTTTGGAATCATTATTTTAGATTCTTCCCCATATTGTTTTTTGTATGAGATGTACATGCTCACCTGTCTTGACTGAGAAAACAGCAATACTCGTTGACCCTGCTTGTGCCATATCTTTAACAAGGACTCAACAACTATCATTTTCCCAGAACGTTTCCAGTGTCCAAACTGATCTTCCTCTAGTTCATCATCTGAAATACCTTTGTGATTCTTGGGGCCTCCAGAAAAGAGATCAGGGTGGTTGCAGATTTTTCTTAGGGCTATAAGTCCAGAGAAAATCTATGGTATAAAAGAATGATGTGCACTCAAGATTATTTGTGTAAACTCATGTTCACTCAGTAAAGAAGGGAAGGAGGCTGTATGATATGTAACACAGGTTAAGGAATTCTTCACTAGCTTCTTAACTTCCTCCCTAACCACAGCATATGCAAAGTTGGAGGAAATCAACCTTCACTTACCTTCTTTTCCTGATAGTGCAAGTTCTCTTGAAACAAAACAATTCTATTGGGCCAAACATGTCTATAGGGGTCATATTCAATTAATGATGATTTATTTTCCCTCACTAGGAAAAAAAGGTATGCAGCTCACAGCATTAGAAAAACTTTATATACAAAACTGACTTATCTTTTAAATGTAAATAAAAACTGTTATACCCATCTAAGTTTTGGAGAAATCAGTCATGTAACTTAGCAAATGCATTTAAGTATCACACACCTACCCTGGCTGGTGTAGCTCAGTGGACTGAGCACGGGCTGCGAAACAAAGGGTCACTGGTTGGATTCAGTCAGGGCACATGCCTGGGTTGCAGGCCAGGTCCCCAGTAGGGGGCGCATGAGAGGCAACCACACACAGATGGTTCTCTCCCTCTTTCCCCTCCCTTCCCCTCTGCCTAAAAATAAATAAATAAAAATTTTAAAAAAATAAAAAATAAATATTACACACCTAAGTACCTCACTAAAAGTTCTGTAATTTAATATGAGTCACAGGTTGAAGTCCAACTTACCTTTACATTAGTATTACATCAGGAAATATATTTGCATGGGAAATACACAAATGGGAAAGATGTGGACAGACCATTCAGCAGGACAGACCAAGGGTGAGTATCTGCCTTCCATGCCTAGCAGAGGGACATCTTGCACAGCTTCCAGAGTGTGACTCAAATCAAGCTTACCAGTATAAAAGCTCAAGCAGAAAAAGATGAATCATAAATTAAGCCAGTAATAAAAAACTATGATAGTTCTGACCAGTAAACAGCAATTAAACAACTACAGTACAAAAGATCTCAATAAATCAGGAACATTGCCAAAACTGACCTGAAGAGTCATCTGTAACTCGTCTTCCTTTCCCTAGACCTGTGCTGTCCAACACAGTAGTCAAAAGCCATGTGTGGCTACTTAGCACAAGAAGTGTGGCTAGTCCAAACTCAGATGCACCACAAATGTAAAATACAGTGGCCCCTTGAAAAACACAGGTTTGAACTGAATGAAGAGGGCCTTCTTATGTGAGAACTTTTCCAATAAATACAGTCAGCCCTCCGTACCCATGGGTTTAGCATCCTCGCATTCAACCAACTGCTGACAGTATTTTTCTCTGAGGCTGGGAATCTGTGCCCACAGAGTGCCGACTGTATGTATTGGTCCATGCTATTTTATATAAGGGACTTGAACAACTTTGGATTTTGGATTTGCAGAGGGGTCCTGGACCAAATCTCCCTCAGATACCAAGGGATGAGTACAGTGAAGTTTCCGAAGAGTCAGAAGTTAAAAGGAAATGTTTGACTGTGTGAAGTGGGGGTAGAGTGCCAGTGCCCCAACCCCTGAGTTGCTTAAGGGTCAATTGTACCCAAATTTGAAGACTTACAAAAACAAAAGAGTAAAATATCTCAATAATTATTTTAAAATTCTGAGAACATATTAAAGTATTTTGGATGTATCAGGTAAATAAAATATTATAAAAATTAATTTCACCATTTTTCTTTATCTTTTTAAATGTGCTTATTAGAAAACTTAAAATCACACACATGGTTTACATTCTACATCTACCAGATAGTGCTGACCTAGACCACCTAGTTTCACAACTTGGGAGGCGTATGTAGATAAGGGGAGATTTAGAAGACTTGAATAAATGTGAATATTTAAAAACCTCCAATAAAACACAAAATAATAAATTATGAGAGATGGCTGAAGAACTGAAATGACAATCTGGAAGAAAAAGCATGTAGATGTCGGGGACACAGGTAGCCATGTCACCTGCATCCATCTCTCTATCGACCTCCAGGTACAGACAGGCAAGTGTGGACGTTGGAGCATGTCGTAACCCTCAGCTGGAACTCCAAGGAGCACGGATCAAGGACTAAGAAAGCCATACATGTCAAATACGTAAAACACAACTCACATTTTAAGATACTGAAACACAAACAAGTTGAATAGTTTACACAAAGCTTTAGACTTAAATGCTGATTATAAACCTATTTTTTAAAAAAGACTTTATTTTCAGAGAGAGGGTAAGAGAGAGAAACTTCAATGTGAGAGAGAAACAATTGACTGTCACTTTCCCACCCCCCAACCAGAGACCCGGTCTGCAACTGAGGCACATGCCTGAACTGGGAATTGAACCAGCAACCTTTCAATTCACAAGCCTGTCCTCTATCCACTGAACCACACCAGCCAGGGCTACTACACACACTTACTGAGCAGATATTTACCCACAGATTTCTGAGCACTGCCGATAACTAAAATGTTACTCTAAGAAAACTTGTAACAGTAACTCTTCCTCCTCACACCTGCTAACCCCGAGTTCTGAGGCTACTTCCCTACGTTGTGCACAGGGTCAGTGGTCCCTGAAGGACTCACCATTGCAGATCCTGCTGTCTAGTGCTATTCTTCTGTTATTAGACTATGCAGTGTTGGATTCAAGTGTAATAGTGCTTCAGCACAGACAAAAAGAGAGTGTGCTGAATTTAACCATGTGGCCTCTTACTTCTGTAAGGATTCCAAATTAAGTGAAGGCTTCCACCAAAATGTTTTCAAGAGAGTAATAGTGAATCTCTCCCTGACTAGTACTAGTTTCCTTTCTTTTCCTGCTTCCTTTAACTTCACTGGCTTCTGTCATTTAACTGACCTGTGTCTCTCCATTGAGAATTCTGTAAACTTCTTTGGAATCAATGAAATTTTGGTAGACTTTATGTTGCTCATCTGTAAGACGGCAAAATAAGACCTAGGAAGGAGGGGGAAAAAAAACCAGAGCAAGTATTAACTTCAAAATCCTTTTTAACAGAATAAAATATCAACAAAACTTCCTATCGAAACAGCACAATGTATGCAATTTTAACAATGCATCTCTTGTTTAAAGAAACCAAAATGAAGTCACATCTCAGAGCTGAACAGTGAGTACAGGTCCCTCCTTTCACTAGGCCCCACTTCTGTCATCTGTCCACCTCTTGGTCCCCACCCCACTGTCCTGACAGTCCCTGAAGGCTGGTTTCCTGCTCAGAGGAAAGTACAGGACCAGCTGCACAGACCCCCCTCCATCCTAGCCAACAAGTGCTCGGGACAGCTCACTTCCCATGCCCCTCACCCACACGCCACTTCAGCAAACCTAACCAGGGACCATAATTTCACCTGCACTCCCCTTTCCTGGAGTTCTAAGTGCAGGTCCACAAGGCCACCAGACTCATCTCTGGCAGGTACGCCTAACCTCCCAGACCAACTGTGGCGATTATTCTATGCCACCGTGTTCTGACTCTGCTTCTTACCCTTCCTTTCTTTCTTCAAGTCCACCACCACCACCTCATAGCTTGACTTTATTCCTTGGCTAGTCATGTTCCCAAGGAATTTTCCTTCAGCCACCCCTTCACTACCCACAGCGCCTCCCCTATAAACTTCCAAACATAGATAACCTCGACCTTCTGCTTCTCTACTCCTTTCTGTTAAGTGCTGGGCACTGGGAGTGTGTCACAACACACCTCGCTGCCCCCAGGCAGCGTCTGGCAGCACTCAGCTCCGTCTCCAGGGCAATCCTGCACACTCTCCACCCAACAGAACGGCTGTGGCAACACTCCTCTCTCCCCAGGCTTTTCACCCACGCACCCACCTACCTTTGTCTCAACCTCTACTTAAAAACAATACAAAACAAAACAGCAAAATTAGAAACTGAGGCTATCAGGATTGATTCTCTAGTTTTCACGCCCTAAAATGTATCTATTTCTTCATCTGCCTCAGCTTATTTTCCTTTATTCCCAGAAGAATTGGTTCCTGAATGAGATCAAGAACAAACTTCAACCTTTTCACCAGACCTGAAAACCCTCCTATCTTCCTTAGGACAGAGTTCTACCTCTTAGATTCTCCAAAAATTGAGAGGAAAACTCCCTCAAAGTATCATGTACAACCACCATCTCCATTTCCTCTCTTTCTGAACCAGCACAGTCCTGGAGGCACTTCCACTGGCACCACTGAACTGTTATGGATGAAGTCACTTATAACTTCCCACTTGCCACACACTAGATCCCTGGGCCTCATGATTCCACTTCCCCTAACCCACCTCTTGCCTTTCTACACAGGCCTCACGTGTCCCCGGCTCACTCCTCATCTACCCTCTCCCTAATGCTATCGCTCCCCTGGGCTGCTTATCACTCCTCATTCTACATGGACTCCTTGGGCAAACTCACAGCTGCTTCTAACTTTAACACATTCTCTGCTCCCAGGTCATCTATATCCCAGCCCAGAACTTTCTTCAGAGTTTAACTCCTTTTACTACCTCTCTTCAAGGAGACAGTCGATGGACACTTCAAAGGTAACCTACATTAAACTTATCAGCTGTCTTCTCTGAGTCTGTCCTCCTGAACCCTCTGTTGCAGCAGATCCAGCCCAGCATCCCAGTGAGAAACCTGGGAGTCAGTAGGCCTTTCTGCTTCTTCCTGCTGGTCCCACCCTTGCCTTGGTTCAGGCCCACATCTCTTCCGAGGACTTTCTAGGTTCTGGCTAGTTCACTCCTTTGCATCCATTTTCTTTCCTTGTCAATGCTTTCAAATGCTACCTGAGTAATCTTTCTAAAATATGAACCTGAGTGCTTATAATTCTTAACGTCTTAAATTCATATTTCAGTCCTTTAAGAATGGCAACAGAAAAGCCTCACCTCTCAATCACAAAATTAATTGAACAAATTATTCACCTGGTACCTAGTGTGTGCAAATTATTATTTTTGGTGTCATGCAAAATCTGCAGATACGTGAGACAAGATCCTGACCTCGGGGAGTTCAAGTCAACTAGAGGCTCTAGTGGAGAGCCTTGTGAGTTCTCCGAACGAACTTCTCTACGCATGTGTTTGCTTGAGGTGTGAGCAAACCTTCAAGTGAGGGAACAAATGCAAATGAAAGGAAAAGTAGAACATTTTAAAAAAAGAGGAAGCGACTTGCCTTGGCTACTGCACAGAATATAAGAGGTATTCTACGATTCCATAGTAACAATAAATTGTCACAAGCTAAATCAGTATTTTGGTGGGGAGAGGGATATCAAAGGTACATTGGTAGGAAGCCTTGGCAAAAGCTGCAACACTGAATGCAGTGAGAAGTGCCGACAGCCGGGAGGCCAGTCACACTGAATGCACTGGTCAGACTAAACTGTACTAATTTATGAGGGTGTGAAGCAGAGATGTGAGGGAATGACAAGGACAAATAAAACACAAAAGCAACTGGTTGATCTAGAATTAAAGACAGCTCACAGGGTTGTGGCCTGAGTAACCCTGTGGCAGAGAAGGGAGAACTGTAAGGGGATGCTAAGACCAGGGGTAAATTTAGAAATGAGTCTTGGCAGGGAGGGAAGGGGCAATGATGTCAATAGCCTTGATGACAGATCTCCCAGGTCATTTAGAGTTTCAACATTCAAAATCTACAGTGCATTTACTTATAGATGCTGAACAGACAGCGCAGTCATCTGTTAAGATGACAGAACACTGGGATGAAATTTAAGAGGATAATCCTTTTAAAACCTAAGTCAGATGATACCACTCCTTTGCTCAATAACTTCCTGTGAACTTGCTCCAAAGTCTTCACCATGACCAGTGGGCCCCAGTGATCTGGCCAGAAATCTGACCACTTCCTTTCAGCCCTCTCCTTGCTCCTGCCCTCCAGCCACTCTGGCCTCTGTGAATGTACCAACACACCCCCATTTTCCATCTACCTGGAATGCTCTTCCTCCAAAATCCCCTGCAACTCCCTCTTTCACCTTCTTTAGGCCTCTGCTCAACTGACAGTTTATAAAACGCCCTTATAAAAATCTGTTTCCACATACCCTTGCCCTCATCTCCCCATCACACTTCCTACCACCGTCCATCTGACATATTTATTTATGACTGTCTTGCCTCAAGAATGAATGTGAGTTCCATGAGAACAAGTGTTTTCTGTGCTCACTTCTATCCCCCAGGCATGTTGGCACCTAATACCATTTGTAGCAGGAATGAACTGGGGACTTGAAGAAACAGAGTTTATAGAGAGCAGCTGTGGGGACCCACGTGTTAATGAGAGGTCTAAGTCTGTGGACTAGAGGGAGAGTTCCTCTGAGAGCAAGTGTGACAGCACATCCACCTGTCACACACTGGTACATGCAGATGCCACAGCAGTCTCACCTGTCACAGCACATGGGAGCAAATGTAATCATCCTGCCTCAAAGCTCCGGCCACCACCCCCATGCTTTCAGAATGATTTGGTAACTCCTGGATTTACAGACCTGTTCGTTTTTATCTGGCAAAGAAAGGCTCATTTTGACATCTGACTTCATTCTCCGCAGGAGGTATGGATTTATGGTATCTCGTAAGACACATGCACATTTATAAGCAGTTTTAACCTTTAGGAAAACAAAAAAACAATTACTGCATGTTTAAGAGATGCATTCGTTCTTACCTCTCAACTGATTCCAATGCTTAAACAAATCATTTTCAAAAGAAATGACAAGCCTTGCCTGGTGTGGCCCAGTGAATTGAACACCAGCCTGTGAACTAAAAGGTCGCCAGTTCAATTTCCAGCACATGCCTGGGTTGCTGGCCGGGTCCCCAGTGGGGGGCATGTGAGAGGCAACCACACATTGATGTTTCTCTCCCTCTCCTTCTCCCTCCCTTTCCCTCTCTAAAAATAAATAAATAAATAAAATTTTTAAAGAGAAATGGCCAATTATTATATAAAATTGGTTGGAAATGGTTAGAAAATGGTTTGGAAGAATTAGTGTAAGTTTTTGCTCCAATATAATGCTCCAAGAGATGGGAGCTTTCATAATAATATCAGTGAAAAAAATTAATCACAACACACAATGAAAAGAGCAACTGATAATTTTGTGTCCTATTCCTCTTCTCTTCTTCGCTTCAATTACTACTACTGCATAGTTAAACCCTCTGGAGAAAAAACTGCTTTCAAACAAATCTCCATTTACAATCTTGTATTCTCCAAAAGCTACAAAGGAACTGCTACTCTGCAAGCTGAAGATCAAAAGCCAACTATGGGGGAAGCAACCAGATAATCAGCAGAGATTACTGCCCACTGGAGACTTTGGAGAGTAAGTTCAAGAAGAGCCCTATGATCCCAGAAATAAAAGGTCACTCTAGTCTGCAATGGAGCACATGGGTCTATAATGGAGCACCGCCACGAGATGGATACTAACTGTACACAGAAAGACAAAGACCCACAGCGCAGAAAACCACTCTCTCTGCAATTCACTTAAAGGCAAGCAAAGAATTCAATACATTATTGATATTAAAAAAAATCTAAATAGGCTTAACCTAGTAAATTAGTCTTTAATGAAACTAGAAAAATTCCAATCAAAGTTTAAATTTAAGAAAGCTGCAAAATGAATGAGAGGTTGATCATAATAAAGAAAAATTCATGTAACAAAATTAACATGGTAAAAAAGAAAACATTTTAAAAGACCCTGAGAATACCTCAAGTATGTATGTATGTATGTTCATGTATGTGTGTTTACCTGATGTGTTTATGAGTGTATAAACATAAATAATAGGTTTACTTGGAATGGCAGACAACAATAAAGAAGCTCAATATCAGACATTGATTAGAATTACCTTTAAGATGATGATCAGGTATATACTAAGGGTTGTTAATGCAGAGATAAATTTCAGAATTTAAAAACACATTACAATCCCACCAAAGAGGTACTTGTTTAAATTATTCCTGAAAAGCTATACAGTGTGTTGAGGCTAACCTGTCCCCTCCAGAAGGGCTTCTGAGCTTGTTGGTTATGCTGGGAGACCAGGGCCGAGCTGCTGAATGGCCTGGCCACTCACTTCTGTCCTTTCTCCCACCTGTCCACCCCTCTGGAGAGCTCCCTTGCTCCTGGGCCACTGTGATGAACTTACAAGGGTCAGACCCCAGAGCAGCTGGGCACAGGTCTGGGTCTATTTCTCATACACAACTCTCCCTAGAGCATGATGTTAAGCTCTAGCCTGGGGTGGGGATGAGAGAGCAGGAATGACTAAGAAACCCTATTTTAGCCTTCACATCAAGCCACATTTTCCAGTTCAACTCTTAGGGAATCCTGTGCTTCAAGCAATAAAGTTGACTCTGTATTTAATTCTCATCTGCCTCTGGTGACTTTTCCTCTGTGAGTAAAACATATATGGGGAGGGGGGTCCAACTGCATTTCTCTATTACTCCCAACTCCCCAGTGCTGTGGAAATGGACACCTAGCTGAGCATGCCCACACTTCCTTCTTCTTTCTGACAAGGCAGAGTGATAATTACTCCCCAACTTTGCTTCTTCCAGAGCTAAGTGCTGAGTCTCAATAACTTTGAACATGAAACAAGGTTCAACTAGATGACTTCTCAGGTTCTTTTCAGTGCTAAAATCTTCTGCACAAGTCTAACATACAAATCTAAGAAACAGTCCCTATTTTTGGTAGTTACTTTTCTTCCCCTTCGCCCTCCCCAACCTTTTAGGTCCTAGCACAATCACCCCCATCCCCAGGAAGGCTTTCTTGACTCCCACGAGCTCTGATAATTGGCTGTCTCCTCCGATCCCAGACCTTACTACCACCGGATCATGTTCACCACTTTCCCCCGCATACCCACAGTAAACTGGGAGTATTATTTAAAGGGAGGTTCTGGTTGCCAGTCATCTCCCATCACTTTAGCCCCAGACTGACACAATAAATACCTGCTGACAGACTATCTTCTTGGGATTCAATAATGCACGGCGGCCATGAACTTAAACGGAAAGAAGCAAATACAAACAACACCTCTGTTCCCAAGGACCTTATAATCTAACACGAAAAAAAGCAGGCAAGTGCACAAACTTCTGAAACAAGAACTTCAAGGAAGAAACAGACAATACTACATGGTTTCTAAGTACTTCCACACAAATGACTTATTGGTCCCAAAGGAGAAGCGGTAACTTCAAAGAGTTTAGAAATCTGGCAAATACCACCTCCTCCAACTATGCCACCACTGCCAATTAATACCACAAAAAGATAAACCAACAGCCTGTGCCTCCAGATAGGACGCTTTGAGAACGACATGTCACTTCTGTGATATTCTTGCTAAAAAAGCATGACCTACATCACATCACAAAGAATGGAAGACAAACCGAAAGTGAGGCACATTCTACAAAACAACAGGCCTGTGGTCTTCAAAAATGTCAACGTGACCGAAAGGCATAAGGAAAATTAGAGAACTGTCCAGATTAAAGGAGACTAAAGAGGCATAGATATCACTAGAACTGGCAAAGTGTGAGTGACATATACTTCAGATGACAAAATTATACCACTGTTCAAGTTCCTCCTGATCCTAATGTTTATGCTGTGATTCTATAAGATCATGTCCTTGTCTCAAGAAAAACACACTTGAAGGACTTGGAGAAAAGGGCCATCTTCGATAACTTGCTCTCAGATGATTCAGAAAAATAACCCATTGATTTGTGTGCATGTACAGAGTTGTGGGGAGAGGGAGGGAAGGAAAGATCAAGCAAATGTAGCAAAACATGAGCAAAATGCTAACAACAGATGGATGTGGGTGAAGGGTATATAGAAGTTTTTTTACGATTCTTGCAACTTTCTGTTAAACTTGAAATTATTTCAAAATAAAAAGTTTCAAAAAGAATACTATAAATGAAGAGTAATAGGGATTCACTGGAGGAAGAGAGCCCTCATAAAAGTTAATTAAAAATCATTCAAATGTAAAAGTATTAAGACTGTTGTTGACAATCCTCTAATTTTAAAGGTCTAAAATTCTTTTTCTAATTACGTATTTCAGAACATGTGAATGTTTCCTTTGGTGAAAGGCTTTCTCTGTGGCTCAGTCATGACCTGGTCGGTGCAGGCCCCACCTGAGCACTGCACAGAAACCCTGGCTCTCACCAAGGTGAAGCCTGCCCTTAGCTCAGCTCCACATCCTGGTGATCCTGCCTGGCAACTCCATTCTACCAGTCACCCAGGCCTAAACTCTCATGGGTC
Organism: Macrotus californicus; assembly: GCA_007922815.1. NCBI lineage: Eukaryota > Metazoa > Chordata > Mammalia > Chiroptera > Phyllostomidae > Macrotus > Macrotus californicus. The sequence continues at coordinate 39,270 of VMDR010006634.1, forward strand.
AGCTGCAGCAAGCTTACCACCACCTATGCCTTTGTCTTTATCTTATCAGCCTCCACATCTTGTTTTTTCTGCCTAGAAAACTGCCATCTGGGATCCTTGGTCTCTACCTTCTTTCTCAGGACCACCGTCCAGGTCCAGGTCCAGGGTCTCATCACCTCACCTCAATGATTCCTGCAGAACTCTCGATGCCAGCCTCCCTTCCATAACTACTTGCAGCCTGAATAACCCTCTGAGCAACTGCCCTTTTCAGCATCCTGCTCAGACAACCTCAGTGGCTGTTCCTGCCCGAGAACCTCTGCCTCCTTCTCAAGGCTCCCGTGTCCAGAATGCACAGCTTTCCTGCTACTTCCCCAGAGAATCTCCAGTCCAGTCAAGTGTGTCTCTTCACTGCCTATGGCCGTATATTGTGGCTGTTGCCTCAACCTACTGCCCTTGTTCTTCTGAGCCTATTTTCCCAGGATCAAGGTAAGGGGTACCTGTCTCACTCATTAAGTCTTCCTTGAACAATTCTCGCTGGTTTCCCTTTTTCTAAAACTTTATACTACTTTATAAGATGTATTATCTCAATTTGAACTAAATTATATATTGTCCAGAACTGATTCACTCTTGTTTCATAATTTCTGACTGCTCTGGAGTATTTTACATGATATTTAAAAACTCATCTGGAAAAATCTGAGCTATCAAGCAAAAATAATTTTGTAATTTTTATCAGATACTAATTGATAAGCTTGGCCATTTCCCTTATATTCTGAATGACTTGGCTACAAAGTATAATATTAAAATACTAAAAGTGTTACCTGTACTGGGGAGGCATTTGAATATCCCCCCATGGTAATGGGGACTGAGAACTGTTCCATGAATACAGGCAAAGTGCCTAACTTTCCTGGGAAGATAAAGTCAAAGAGTGACCACAGCTCACGGAGGTTATTTTGCATTGGTGAGCCAGACAAGATGATGCGATGAGGGGTGCGGAACTATTTTGGGAGAGAAAATATTTTTTATTAAATTCACCCTTTAACAGATAATCACCAACCCTACCCCAAACACTTCCATCCAATCTTGTTATTTAACACATTACATGTCATTTTGGTCTTCTCCAAAACCTAGAAGATATTTTATGTGATTTTAATTCTTCATTTACATAAGGGAAGAATTTTTTCTTATTGTTCATGCTGAATACTATGGACTTGAGTTGGCTTTGGTTACATTCTAATAACTGATCCCTACAAGAGAAGTTAAGTAATGTGAACAATTAGAATTTTTTTAAAAACATAATTAAGAGCAAAAATAAAAAATTTTCTGCATTAAGGCAAAATGTATATTTCAACTTTCTTATGCAAAGATAGAAGGAAAGATTAAATAAGTGTGTTACTCAGGAAGTTTATTCTCAATTAAATACTATTATTCACCTGGAAACCTCCCATGTTATAACAGCTCATACCTGTTTGCAAGCAAGAGTGATAGCAGCATTTGGGTTTCGAATTTTGTGTCCTTCATCCAAGATTACGTAGTGCCAGTCATGCCTACTGATATCATCTTGCATCAGTCGGATGTAGGAGTAAGAAGTGATTAGAACTCCGTGACAATGAACAATATCTTGAACTAGTTTCTCCTAAAATGATGATGAAATGGTAAAGCCAGTTTTAAATAAGTTAAATTGAATAAGCATGGCTCTTACAATGACAATCTCCCAATCATGACGCAGTCTAAAGCACTCAATAACTATGCACACAAACACAACACATACAATTGTAATTGCGCATTATCAGCAGTGGAAGGTTACGGCATGTTTCATTCATCCGTAAGGAGTAAATACTACCTACCCACTATTGGGGGTAGCTCAAAGGAAGATCCCCCAAAGTATAATATACAAACACTCAGTTTTTATTTTTCTAAAATATATACTTTGTGTCATTCTTTGTTAAACTTAAAACAAGGTAGATAAAATGTGATTTATTTTCAAAGAAAAGCAAGAAAATGAGAGAAAAGCCAAGGAGACAAGAAAAACAAATCCAGGCACTCTAATGATTGATAACATGAATTCTAAGAGGACAGAGCAGAAAGGATACAAAATAAATCATTTAAAAAAATGGTTGAAAAAATTCTGAAGGGAGGCTGGGTCTACAGAGCAACACATACTAGAGTAACAGGCAGAAATATTGAAAAAAGACATAGATCTAGGCATATACTTATTAAATATCTGAATTCCAAAAATAAAGAAAAACAAGGGAAAATACTGTAGCTTCTCATCAGAACAGAAAAAGAAAAGATTCCCTTCAGAGGAAAGACTCTACGTGTGCTAAACACCTTTTCCGCAATATTAGAAATTTTAGCAAACACAAGGAAAGTCTCTTCCATAATTCTAGGGGAAAGCAGTGACTCTGGAATTCTGCACTGACTCCACTAGCAGCCATGCTGGAGAGGAAAACGAACTCCACCTCCAGACAGGCCGGGTCAGGAAACAAAGTAGCAAGGATGGGGCAGGCAGGCAGAGGCCGCTACAGCCAGCCAGCCCAGGCCTGCCTGCAGACAACACAACTTCCAGACTGGGAAGCTCAGCACGCAGTGTGAAGGCAGCTCTGAAAGAAGACAGGGCTCCTTTTTAACACCCACTTTACAGATGAGGAAACTGGCTTAGAGATAGTAAGTAACATATCCGGTTTTAGAACTGACAAGTGGTGGGGACAGGATTTAAGTACAGAAAGGCAACAAACTCTAGTTAGTATTAACTAAATATTAGGCAACACTACCTCTTACTTTACTACAAAAGAAACAAAATTAAGGGAAAATTACATGTAATATACATACTAGTTCTTAAATTATTAAGACAATAACTACATAAATATTAAAACACTTTTAAATACTAATGAAATTGTTAAGAAATGATCTGAAATATAAAATTGGATATATTTTCAAGTTTTATTGTAATTCCAGTTTAGTTTAAGAAAACCTAGAGTGAGGAGAAAATGAAAGTGTACTAAAAATCCCACCCTGTCCAGGGGAGAATGGGGCATAAATTATAGATATTGTTTAATCTCAACTGCAAGAAAAACAAGAGGTTGAAATACATTTGTAAAGCATTTATGCCCACTTGCTGATTAACAGTTGCTACCCTGACATAAATAGAACACAAGGTATAGATTATAAAATTATAAAACTAGCAAACCACTACAGGGAAGAAAGACTGAACATGCCAGGGTCTCCATGTGACAGCAGGTCATTAGCAGCCAGACCTCTCCCTGCGTAAGTACAGCAGAAATCTCGTCCTGTGTTTAAGAGACCCAAACTAGACTAGCACTGTAAGTTGAAATTATGAGAATTATCAAAGATATACCAAGGAAATGCAAACACAATCAGGGCAGGGTAAGAAATATAGGTATCAGACCAAAAAAATGAATAGAAAGAAGGGGGATGTTTTATATTTTAAAGGAGACAACCTAAAGAAAGGAGAGCCATTAGCCTGTACCTACCAAAAAAAGCACTCCAACAAAGCCTGAAAGCAAAGACCTTAGAACTGCAGGGACCTTACCCACAGCCTTTCAGAGTTTCATGGACAGAAAATATTAAAGAAAACAAAAATTAAAAAATTAAGATACAACTTCCAGTCAAGATGGCAGCATACGTAAACAGGGCTTGCCTCCTCGCAAAACCACATCAAAATTACAACTAAACTAGAGAACAACCATCATTCAGAACCATCACGTACTGAGCTGAGTGGAGGTCCTACAACTATGAAATTAAAGAAGAAATCACACTGAGACTGGTAAAAGGGGCAGAGAAGTAGAACAGGCTGGTCTCACACCTACTAGTGGTGGATAAAAATCAGGAGGGATATCTCCAGAGCAAGGGGTCCCAGCCCCACACCATTCCCCCCCAGCCCAGGTTTCCAGTGCCAGGAAGATAAGTCCCCATAACTTCTGGCTGCAAAAACCAGTGGGGGTTGAAGTTGTGGAAGACAGAAACTACTGGAATCCCACACAGTTTCCTCTTAAAGGGCCTGAGCACAGACTTTCTCAGACTCACTCCCCCTGAGCTCCAGCACTGAGGCAGCAGACTGAAAGGCCTCAGAGACTTATGGGAAGGAACTGCACTGTCTGGCATCAGGACAAGAGCTGGAGCACAGCTTCCTCCCACACAGAAGTGCTGGCAGAGGCCATTGTTCATTTTCTGATCCTTTCCCCCACAGAGCCATAGAGCCAGCACTTAGGCACCATATCTGAGACTCCATCAAACTGGCTATCAGGGTTTACCCTACCCTAGAAACTCCCTGAGGCCTTGCCCTACCCAACTTCAGGCCCACCCAAACTTTTTACAGTGGCTTTTCCATGAGTGGCTTGTCTTGGTTCATGCTTCAGATTTTCCTAAATCCTCTCAAAAAAGCAGCACCTGGTTTTAGCAAACCCCGTACCTCTTGCTAAGTTAGCCCAGTCCTGGCACTACCAGCACCTGGCCTTGGTACACAGCTTGGCCTCTCCTGGGAACCTCCAAGCCCAGCACAAGTAGAAGCCATCTGCAGATGACTTATGCTGTGTGACCCAGGACGGAACATAGGTGGCGGCTGACCTTGGATGTGCCAACAGCAATCATGGCTCAACTACAGAAGGAGGGTGTACACAGCCCCCACAGTGGGTGCACCTCGAGTACCCAGCTTGGGTTACATGGAAGGCTGTGCCACTGGACCCTACAGGATACTTACTACATTAGGCCATACTACCAAGCCCGGAAAACGTAGCAGCCCTACCTAGTACACAGAAACAAACACAGGGAGGCTGCCAAGATGAGGAGACAAACATGGCCCAAATGAAAGAACAGAACAAAACTCCAAAATAAGAACTAAACAAAATGGAGACAAGCAAGCTACCAGATGCAGAGTTCAAAACACTAGTTATAAGTATACTCAAAGAACTTAGTGAGGATCTCAATACCTTAAAAAAAGATCCAGTCGAAATGAAGGATACACTAATTGAAATAAAGAACAATTTACAGGGAATCAATAGTAGAGTGGATAAAGCTGAGAATCCGATCAGTGATTTAGAATATAAGAAAGCAAAAAACACCCAATCAGAACAGCAAGAAGAAAAAAGAATCCAAAAGAAATGAGGATAGTGTAAGGAGCCTCTGGGACAACCTCAAGCGTAACAACATTCACATCATAGGGGTGCCAGAAGAAGAGAGAGAGCAAGACATTGGAAACCTATTGAAAAAAATAACAACAGAAAACTTCCCTAACTTGGTGAAGGAAACAGACATTCAAGTCCAGGATGTGTAGACAATACCAAACAAGATGAACACAAAGAGGTCCACCCTAAGTAAGACACATCATAATTAAAATGGCAAAGGTTAAAGACAAAGAATCATAGAAGCAGCAAGAGAAAAGCAGTGAGTTATCTACAAGAAACC
>VMDR010006635.1:0-44634 GCA_007922815.1 Macrotus californicus
AATTGAAAAAGCTGAGAAAGTGCAGATAAGCAAATAGGACAAGGTATCTAAAAATCCCATTACCCAGACATAACAATTTGACATTCTTCAGAATATGCTTCCAAACTTTTCCCTGTAAAATATATACAAACGTAATTTTTAAAACAGATCACATTTATAATTTTTGTGGCAAATATTTTTCAATTGACAATTGATTGCTTCCCCACTTACCATTGCAAGCCCCTTTCCACAACAGTAAATAGACATACACGTTTCCAGTGTAAACATCGCAGGGTTCGTTACGTTTGGAGCCATAGATCACATTTAGTAAGTAGGTTATTCCTCTACTGTAGAAAATTTTGTTAGTTTCCAATTCTTTAATACGTTAAACTTTTTAACAATGCACATTTTGTTCAAACTTATTTATGAATGTATAATATTTCCTTAGTATAAATTATAAAAAGAGGAATTACTGAGCCAATAATATTTTTTTCTTAAAATTTTGGCATAATTTGCCAAACTGCCCTCCAGAAACTTACACCAACCTACACTCGTTGTTGACCTTCCCTAACAAGTACTAAGTGTTATCCTTCACCTTTTGTGTTTGGATCAAAATGAAAAAAAAATTGTCTTTTCTTTTTTCTTTGTTTTATCATTTTCAATTTTACTGGTAAGGTTGATATCTTTTCATGTGGACATGCGTCATCTTCATTTCTCTGCTTGATGGATAATCTTAGGGATTTATCTTGTTCCACAGATTGGCAGGCTAAGTTTGTAATGCAGTAAATAAAATACTGTTTTAACAAAATAATTTATTTCTTGACTTAAGATCCACTCCCGACAATACCGTGCTGAAACAAGCCAATGAGAAGCCCCTGACTGAATTCCCCTCTCCCCTCACTGCACTCTTCCGCTGTGTTTTTTAAGTCCGCATATCAAGAACCATGTAACCTGTGTCATTTTCACAATTAATAGACTCTGGGTGCAAGAGATGCAACATTCCAAGCATGAAGCGCTATTAACTAGCAGCCGCATTTTGAGAAATGGTCCTGCATCCCCAATGCTTCATTGCTTCAGTGAATAGTGAACACAGGAACTCACTGGGAGGCAGATGTTGTCCTTGCACATATTACAAATGCAAACAATTATCCCCAAAATGAATAGAGAGGAACAAAAAAGGCCCATAAAATTACCTCCTGAAAAGAAACACTGCACTGAGTTTGAAAAATGACCTCTGTCTAGGTGGTGGACTCTCAATTTAGGGCCGCTGTGCCATAGACTAAACATAAATGCATCAGGTGATGAAAAGAGGACCTAAAAAAACAAAATAATTGTGTCCACTTGTGAGGACAGTCAGCTCGAGGGTCAGAAGGGCCAATTCAACCTGCAGATAAGAACCTGGTAGAGGTGGTAAATCGAATTTAAGAAAAGATGACCATGCCCCGGAAATTACAGTAACTTTGGTTTGGGTGCAAACACATGTGCATTTTTCAGGGGAGAGGTTGCTGGCATTTTCTAAACAGATTCTCAAAGGGGACAAACGTGTTAATATTTCGACATTCTCCGCTTCCTCTCTGGCGTGAGGTTTCTTTTCTTTTCTCCATTTCTTCTTCCTGACACTCCAAGTCACAGATCACCACGTTAATAAAACCATTTTTAACTCCACCATCAGAGTACATTGTTCTTCTTTGGGATATAAATAGCGCTATTTCCACCTCTATTAATAATAATAACAATAAAGTCACATCATAATTGATCATTTGCATGTCGGTCGAAGTGAGGCCAGAGGCCATGTTTCATGCTCACTGTCCCTCCAACACCTCCACGACCTCATGTTTTGGGTTTTGTGCATTTCAAGTGCAGGCGCTGAGAGGTCATCATTCCCAGGATGGATGGATGATTGAAAGATCCAATATACAGGTGTTCCTTTGTCATGTGCCTGAGCCTCACTTTCTAGTTCCTTTTCCTCTTGGGGAATCTGTACCCTTACCCAAAATAGGTACCCCATCCCGTGTCTGCATCCGGGTTTTGAGGCGACTTAGTCATTCTGTCTCATCCCTGGATCTCTGAGAATCCCCCCGATGTGATTCTCTGCATTATTCATTACTCTGCATTATTCCTTGCCTCCTTGAGCTTCCAGAGCAAAGGCTGGTTGGATGACCAATTGCCTCTTTTCTCTTCACTGAGAGAGAATGTTTAGATTCAAGGTACAAATTCTGCCCATTTGCAAATATATATTCTGTGAGTTTTCAGCCTCAAATTACCATTTATTCTAAGTTGGTATTTCCTGGGAAAATTGAATATTGCATTTCAAACATTTATAGATGCTCGAATAAATTGTTGTCTCCCCTACAGTTTGGAGCAAACCTGTGATTTCCCCATTGGTTTATTATTAAGTCAGAAATACAATGTAAACAAGTCCCCGCTTTGGGGAATTTAAATTGGCATCTTGGAAGTCTTCTTGGATATATTAAAAAAAATCTGTGTCAGTGGCTGGATGATATCATCATATCTTATATTTGTCAGTTCCACCTGACCTGCAGTATGTCAGTAAAGAAAATATTGAGTACAAAAAGACAAAATTGACATTTTGTTGTACTTTTCTGTAGTAGAAAAATGTTGCAGGAAATCATAAAGAGATCTTTTTTTTTCCCCAGTGTTTTATGGAGATATTATTTTGTAGCAGATAGGACAAAGATTCAGAGTTCAAAATTTTAAGCCTCTTCCATTTATTACCTTAGTGATCTCAGACAAGTTCCTTAAAGTTTCCAGTCCCCAGTTTCCTCATCTTCACCGGGGGCAACTTCATCCCCTCTGAGTGCTGTTTATATGAGGGTGATATGGGAACATTTGGGATACAATTTGAAAGAATAGACCGGTGCGTGCAACTTCCAATGAGGACTACCATAATCAAATTTAGTGTCTCCAGACACTCATAAGTCTATTTTTTCACTCACTAGTATTTTCTATCTGGGGCAATATGGTCTATTTGGGGCCCTAAATACTTGAAACGAGGCTAAAAACTAGAGTTCAGGAGGTAGGTATTCCCCCGTGACTGTTTCCCCCTTCTTCCTACCATTGCAGCCCATAACTAACTTCCTTATTGTGTTGAGAGCCTTATTCAGGGGAGATTAACCTTTGACCTCTCACTTGTGTGCTCCTCCTGAAATCCAACTTGCCCCACTCAGTCAAATCATCACCCATTGGTGATAGCCTTTTTTTTTTTTTAATTTCCCAGGCTGTTTAATTTATTCTGCATAACTAGTGGCTTTCTCCCTCAGGGCAAATTCATAAAAGATCTCAGGCTTCTGATCTGCCTGTTAAAGGGGACAAAGTGCCTAAGTCAATGCCGAGGCTCTTGATGGGGTCATAGGAGGCGGCCCCTGCAGAAAACCAGATTGCAGGGTAAACAGAACTCAGAGTCTGTGCCTCACATTCCTAACCTCCAAGAGAAATAATGTATTCCTTTAAAAATTTATTCTTGGTGTGAAATCTTGGTCATTCTTGTTTTATTTTTCTTTTGGTTTTTCATGCCTGGGCTGCCTTGGGTCACGTCATGCTTTAAGAAAATAAAAAGGTTTTGTTAGGTAGTATCTGTAACATGTCAGTTCAGACTGAGAACCTCAAAGAGAAGCAAACTGCACCCTTGGCAGCCAGAAATTAATACATCCTGAATCCAACAAGACAAACATGTCCAAAGGGCAATTCTAACAGATTTGGCTCCACATTGCAAAGTGCTTGAGTGGATATGGCAATAAAGGGTAGATGTATATTTCAACACCCTAGGAGTTCATTTCTGTCAATCAATGGCTGAAATTTACTTTGAGGATATTACCTAAAGGTGTTTCTGAATCACCGGACATTTGAAAGCCTGGTTTGAAACATGCATTTAAATGGAAGCGGGGGTGTTTTAAAAGCTTTCTATCCATTTGAAGCTATTATTCTGAAAGTAACATTTCAGAGGAATATAGTAATGCTGTTGGATTTTCAGAGGGGGAGGGGTGGGGCTAAGGTTGAGGAGGCCTAGTGAATCATTCCAGAAGGCAGACACTTTGCCGAACAGCTCAGGCATTTCACTGAGACACTGAAAACCCTCTTCTTAGAAGCAGGGCTACTCTGGTCTTAGAGGAAGACTATCCTAGATTTATCTTTACAAAGTTCAACAAGCCCCGGAAGAATTGAGTGGATCTGCAGTAAATTAATAGCCTGCCAGAACAAAAACTTAACACTCTTTAAAAGAAGAAAATAAAATCCAGACTAGGCTCCAGAATCCAGCACAATATCAAAATTACAAACAAACATGCCCTGGCCGGATGGTCCAGCTGGTTGTGAGGCAGGAGATTGACTAGGAATGAGGAAGTCCTGAGACCCTGCAGCTCTTGTCAGTCAGCATCCTGATTTCTGAGAACCACCTTGTGACCCCTGGCAAGGAACCACACTTGCACACCAGAGCTTCAGTTACACCTTTGACTCATTAATAAATTAGCATTGCAGTTTCCTCCCCAAGTGGGCAATCAAGGAAGATTGTGGGAAATCACATGTGCAGAAGTGTAAGCAAAAGCCCTATAAAGTCAGTAATATGTCAACAGAAGGGGAACATTCTCTGGTCACAGGTGGCCCACTCCTGTATCTTTCCTTAATCTCATGTGGTTTGCTTCTTGCTTCGCTTAACTCTGTTTATGTACTCCGTTCAATTCTTTGTTCATGACCACCAAGAGCCTGGACCCTGTCTCCATCTGCAACAGTTGGATCATCGTCCCACACACCAGAAGGTGGCAGATATGATTCCCAGTCAGGGCACGTAACTGGGTTGCAGGTTTGATCCCCAGTCAGGGTGCATACGGAAGGCAACTAATAGATGTACCTCTCATATCCATGTCTCTCTCTCTCTCTCTTTAAACATATCCTCATGTGAGGATTAAGAAAAAACAATTACAAACAAGCAAAGAAGTAAAACAATATGATTTGTGGGTTGAGGAGGGAAGAACAGGCAATAGAAACAAACCAGATAGGATAGAAATGTTGGGATTAGCATACGCAGACTTTAATACACTTTCAATGAGTAGATTTTTAAAGACTTTCCAGGTCTACTAAGAAAAAATAAGGGAGTACCTATAATTTCAGAAGTCCTTGCTTCCCTGGGATTCAGTGCATTATTTATTGAGCACCTTGAAAGGTGTGTGATACATTATTAGACACTGAGAATAAGATAAACAAGAACGAAATCAGCCCATGCTTTCAATGGAAACTGGAATCTAGGAGGGGTCACAATCAAGCCTGCAGTTTTCATTGAGTGTTACCAATGCATAGAGTGGCAGAGCACTGAACCAGTAGGAATCTGACCTACTTGGGGAAAAAAGAAAATTGGAAGTAGAAATGTAACTAAGATTTTTCTAGAAAGCTACCCACGAATTTCTATATTCCAGGACTGTATTCCAGGCCTACAATTTGCCCCGAATTTGCACTCCAAAATTCCTCAAGAGAGCTCAACCAACTCCTTATCCTCTAAATGGCTATTTGCATGGACTGTTTCTTAATGCAGAGGTGATAGCGAAAGGCAATTCAAGGCAGCGCTGTGTTCCAAGATTGTCGCCCGAAGAGGCAGCCCTTAAAGTCTGAAGAGGGTGCGATGTAAACAACCATTGGTTAATATGGAAATAGAATACTGTAAGTCACCTCTTTGGGACTGAAAATAAGAAAGCAGAAGGATTAGTCTCCTCTTAAGAAGAAAATCATCTTTAATTAAAAGGAAACTGTTTTAGTTTGTGCTGCTATAAAAAAAAATCACCATAGACTGGTGGCTTATCAACAACAGAAATGTATTGCTTACGTTTCTAGAGGCTGAGAAGTCCCAGATCAAGGCACGGGGAGACTCGGTGTGTGCTGAGGGTCCACTTCCTGATTCATAGACGAGATGGCCTTTCTCTCTCAGTGTCCTCACAGAGAGGGATCTCATGTATAAGAGGGGCTCCTCTCTCATGACCTAATCCAAATACCATCACGTGGGGGACGACCTTCCACATATGAAATCTGGGAGGAAACAATTAGTCTGTAGAAGAAACTACGGAGGAATCACTTAGGTCTAAAATCGTTGGTTTGTTTGGGGTAATGCTTTGTAAATTGTCTTCTCTGTGCTGTTGAGAAAGCTGAGAGGTAGAATATTTGTAACGCCAGGACCTAAACAAATGGCCCATTCCCCAACTAATCAATCTGAGGCAACGATAACAAGATTAAGTTTGAGGGTGTTCTGCCATCTTACAAGTTACAGGGCTTCGCAGTTAAGTTTTCTGAATTCAATGGAAAGAGGTAAGTGCCTGTGTTTCAAAACACCTGTCTTTTGCTGGACAAAGAACAACTTTTTAAATATCATCTCTACACAGAAATAAAATGTTATGAAACTTTAAAAATGTGTATTAAACTGTACGTAAAAATTGTGAAAACTCTGATCGTTACAGTCGTAAAACATGACTATCGTGAGAGGTACTGATGATGCCTTTCAGCCTCTCCTGGGGCTAACAGTTACTGAGTGAATGCTACATGCAGAATCATTTGTTTTTTCTTCCTTTTTCTCATCACATCTAGGACACACTCTGCTGTTCCACATATCATACAGACTCCAAGCTGGTTTGTTTTTTCCGTTAGATGGCTCTAGTAGTGCTTAGTTGTCTTTCACGTCACTCAAAACAATTTTGTTATTGTATTGTGATAGCTGTCATCAACGTGCATTAAAAGAAAAACTTACCAAAACTGATGAATTTTTGTATAGCCATTTTAATACTGAGGATGGACGAAAATATGTGACATTTTCAGCATATTATGCTTTATTATTTCAAAAAAGGTAAAAACACAACTGAAATTTAAAAAAAAAAAGATTCATGCAGTGTGTAGAGAAGGTGCTGTGACTGATCAAACATGTCAAAAGTGGTTTGTGAAGTTTTGTGCTGGAGATTTTTTGCTGGACAATTCTCCATGGTTGGGTAGACCAGTTGAAGTTGATAGTGATCAAATCGAGACATTCACTGAGAACAATCAACGTCCTACCACGTGGGAGACAGCCCACATACTCAAAATATCCAAATCAATCAAGTTATTGGTGAAAATGAAAAACGAGGCTTTTGATTTACAGAAAAAAACATGGATTTTCAGCCAACCCACAACATATGAGATTGCAGTACCCTTCTTGGTTTTGCTCCACAAAGGGTTAAATAGAGTTTTGCTCCAAAATGATTTTTTTTGCTTTTTAATATTATTAAATATTATATTAGTTTCAGGTGTACACCCTAGTGATCGGATATCACATAAGTTATCAACGAATGTCTTGATTCCCCGCAAAGAACCCTGCGATTCTGTGACGTTCTACCCTCCTAAGTCCGGGGATGATTTCACAACCCAGCACAGTTTACTGTGACAGGGCAGGCGAGCCTCATCGAGAAAAAAGTCGTAGCGGATTCTTTTTCCCGCTCCCTTCTGCCCAGGGCTCCCTGAAGCACTGCTACTGCTCCAAATGTTCCATTCACTCTTCGCCCTGCACGGGATTGTGTGGGCTGCTTGGGTGGTGAGTCATTATAGTAATCTTTTTGTTCCCTTGCAGAAAGGAAGACAACCTTTCAGAGGCTTATTTTTGTCCTCTCTCACTTTTCTGACAAGGGAAGTGTAGATATGCAGGTGGCAGAGAGAAAAAGGTCTGCCTGTGAAACCCAAGCCCTGTGTCTGCAACCACCCCGGTGGGGAGACGACCACACAGAGCCACGGTGCTCTGGCACAGCTCCTGGCAGAAGACGGGTGTAAGCAGGCAGGACCTGTGGGACTCTGTGTTGTTGCAATTATCCTGGGCCTCCACCAGCAATGGCTAAAAACCCAACCCCCAAAGGATCCAGATATTCTAGAAAAAAACAAGAAAGAAAGGCAGTATATTAATAGTATATTTTCTGCAGTGTCTGCCTCATACACAATTCTTCTGAGGAATAAAAATGTTACCTTACCTAACATGTTCACCCCGCATTTGCTCCCAGACTTTGGTACTTAGAACAAGTCTTGAGGAAAACTTAGCATGAGTATCACTCTTCTGAAGCCTTCTTAACAGACTTGCAACATGGCACCTTAAGACCTCAGAAGCTAAATGATTTTAAAGCATGTTCAAACCACAAATGGCTTGCAAACAGATGCCATAGAAAAACCGCACAGTGAGAACCAATGAGCTCAGAGCTTGCAGATCCCAAGCAGCTTCTGTAAAAGGTTGATTAATACTGGTGGGTGGACAAGAGATGCAGGAGCCACCTGCATCTTCACAGGTAAGCCAGGTGAGCCAGAGGCACCTGAGCTGAGCTCTCTGTGCTGGGGCCAGCTCATCTGCGGTGCAGACCATGCAGCCGGTGTCAGAAGTGTGTCTGTGCGAACATCTCTACTTTCTAAAAGAGAACATAATTCTGCTCCCCTGGTGTGTTTCTTCACTTTTAGCTGTCTGAATTGAAAAGGCAGATGTCTTATTTGGGGAATTGATTGCAAGAGTGATTGCTTTCAGGTGAAACAGTTAATAAATTAAAAATTTAGGGAGCAAGAGAGTCTACTCAGGGAATAGAACTCTACCAGCTCCGTGTGGGGAGGAAAGGGCCCAGGCCTTGCTCTGGGAATAGCTCTGTAGATAATTACAAAATAGAGAGGGGGGGAGTGGAACTGTCGTATTGATTAGCTGCCTGAAAATTGCCGCATTGCTAACCCTGAAGCCCAACATTTGATTGCTGAAATCAAAATGGTTGTGCAAGCCCCACATGAAGGCGAGTGTTACACCAACACGTTGTACCACATGGTACCCGGAGCCCTGGGAGCTCAGCGCCCTTTGAACAAAGGTAATCTTCCCCATCTCAGCCCCTCCGCCTTATTCCCACTCCCGCCACGGGCACTTCAGTGTTTTTGCTCTAACCCTTCATAGAACAAAACCCTCGGGAATAACCTTCCCCCACCATTCCCGTGACCTCGCTCCCCGCTCACTTTTCACACCACACCAACTTCATTTCTGCCTCCGCCATGTCACTGCCACCACCCCCAGGGAGGCCCCCTGGCCTTCCCCCACAGAGCCTCTCAGTGCCCGCAGCCTTCACATTGAGACGTCCTGACTACATATATCCCAGGTGACCACGTCCACCTTTGGAAACCCATCTTCCCAGAGCTGCCCTCTCTTTCTGGCTACTCTCTCTCCATGCCAGCTCACAGAAGCCTACAGTGTTTGTGCATAAATATTTTCTCTATAAATAAGAAATGAAGGAGAGTGAGGGAATGAAAGATTAAATTCAGCTTCTGGAGGAAACGTGGGGGGCAGGGTGTAAGCTCCACATTTGCTCCACATTAAACTTTACATGCTCTGTCTTCAGAATGCCCACCAGTGCTATGTGCAGAGCCTGGGGCAAGGGCGCAAACAAAAGCCTCAGACCCACAGGTCTTCCGTCCTCTCTTCTCATTGCCAGCTCAGGCCTGCACCAAGAGAGGCCTGGCATGACGGCCAGGGGAACATACAGTGGACAACTGCAAATTCCAACTTCTTTCCACCCCAGCCCCTGCTGGCAGCTGCCCCCAGGATACTGTCTGGTCAAGGGGTGGGCAAGCAGCGGCTAAGCCCACCCTCTGGAGGACAGGCAGCGAACAGGCCTGGGCAGACTATGGGAGCCACCTTGAGGATTCAGAGGCCAGAATTTGGAGGTCTGGAGCATGATCTGAAAGAGGGAAATGGAGCAGGTCCTGCCCCTTTTTTCTCAAGGGGTATGCAGTAGAAAGAGAGGCAGGGAGGGGCCCCCAACGAGCCCCACCGAGGGCAGGGGCCACGCAGGCCTTCCAGTTATTTCAGGGAAGCCAAGACTCCCTGCTGGTTGACCTTAAGAAATAGCAGAATCGGGTTCAGGAGCCCAGGAAAACTCCTTTGTCCTCCACGGTCAGAACATGTGTCTCAAAGACCCGGGTGCCATGGATGGGCCCACACTCTCAAAGAGGCCCACAGTTTCTAAACATTCTATACAGTCTAATAGTCTATTCTTATCCTATTGAATTGCTTTTCTGATTTTTTTACATTACATTTCAAACTAAAATAATAGATGTTGTGCACAAGGAAGATACCAGACAACGAACAATATTGCTTTTCACCTTGTTTGGAGGCTGCTAAGGACCAAATGAAAGAAATGTTATAAGCAAAGGTTGTGTGGAAAAGAGATGGAGAACTTAATCAGACGGAGGCTTAATTAAAAACTAATGAAGTGAAGAAGCCAGGCTTACTGGGGATGAAAATTATTTCATTGTACATTAGCCTGTTTGCTCATTATCTAAGCTAGTATTTTCAACTTATTCATATGCATCTAGAGAAAAATAATACTTTATTTAGCAAAACTGATCATGTATATGAACAATCTGTATCCATTTACACACATGCATCCATTCATTTCACATCACAGAAGGGCAGAACTGGGGAAAGTGGTGTACCATGTGATGTGATGTTGCTCAGTATGAACATTTATGATGAAAATGAGAAAAAAAAGTCAATGTGTTAGACTTGAAAGAATCCATCGGCTTTGAAAAACATGCCATTCTTGGCCTGGGGGGGAAAAACTCTTGAAATCGCAGAAGCCATTTCCCCTCTCTTCTATCTCCACCACACAACTCTTGAATTATCTGCTGTCTCTTAAATATTTTAGGCACTTCTACACATCTGTGCTTTTGTTTCTGGTTGTCTGGCTGCAGAACGTCTTTCTCCCTTTATCACTAAGTAAGACGGTCTTCGTTCTTCCAAGCATAGGTCAAGTGCACCTCACTTGTAAGGTCTGCCCCGCGACCCAGGCTCCTGCTGAGATCAATCATTCCTGCTGTTGCTATAGAGCAGGGTATAATTTATGATTCTTTCAAGTGCTATTTCTGGCACTTACTGGCAATGTCATTTTGGCTAATTTTGGTCTCTTGGCTTCTCTATCTACAAAATAGGGACAATCACAAGATATACCCCCATGAGGTCCTTCTGAGGTTCAAATTAACTACATACAAAAAAAAAAAAAAAGATGAAGAATAGAGAAACAATTTCCGGGACATTGTAAGGGTTCACAAAACACTAGCTGTTATGACAGCATGCCTTTGCTGCAACACATCACACAACAGGTTACATCATCTGTTTAACTTCTCACGACCTTATCAGAACTTTGCCTTTTTCGTCCCAATTCCCCAGTGTTTATCGCAAAATAAGCTTTCTGCAAATCTTTGCTGAACTATGGTACAGTGACCCTAAACTTCCTTGCACTAAATATCTAAAGTGTAGTACAATGAGTCTCTGTATATTTTTTTTATAAAGCAACCACAAGTAGATAATTTTGCCAAAAATTTTTTAAAAAACATTCACATCTCAAGGGCCTAGAAAACTGGCATGAATTAATAAAGTTTCCATTGTACATTTGTTAGAGTGAGTAACATATCTTATTCAATGAGGGGTTAATGATGCTTCTGAATTATGCCCTATGCTGGACAAGCTGATACTGACTTCGTTCACAAGCATTTTCTACAGTTGTATTTTTGTATTGGTCACACTTGACAACATTTTTAAAGAAATGATGTCAACTTTTAAATTACCCTTGAATGTATATATTATGAGTTTTCTCATTTTCAGGAGATGAATGGAAGATCGGGCTGAGATTCTCCAAGCTGGCAAACTGAGAAGTCAAGAACGCACAGTGTCATTTGTCGGCAGACAATTTGTTATTTCAGATCACAGACTGAAGACGTGAATGCCTCATTTAGAGATTTTTTTAGGTAATTTAGCAATAGATAGGTAATTTAAGCACTGGACATTCTGGTTATATGGAAGTTCTGCTCCATATTAAGATAGAGTACAAAACCATTTATACATGAAACAGTCTCATCTGCACGTAGCAGAGTGAATGTTTCAATGGAAGGGAAGGGAAGGAATCCATCCAGAGTTATCTCCAGGGAACAGGAGGGGAGTCAGGAATTTACAATTAAACCTCAGCATCATGAGCACAGTTCCACGAGCCCAAGAGGCTTCCACGTGACGCTTGGTCCAAAATGTGCTGCTGATGGAGGAGCTGGCTAAGGACAGCAGACAGTGTGCTTGCTCCCTACTCCCCACCCCCCAAAACACACAGTGTGCTTCAGAGAAGAGGAGTGTTGTGCACATGTCACCTGTTTGAGAAGTCACTCAAATTGTATCTGCTGAAATGGTGGCATCTTCTTCTTCGGCCAGGGAAGGCCTGGTGTGACAGAAATGGTTTTGTCCATGTTCGTCTGTGGTATGAAATGAGAGGCTTCTCCACTGAGCTTGTTGATTTGTAATTAAGCATTCTAGGATATACCTGGGAAAAAAGGGATAGTTGTTTACTCTCCTTGGTTTTCTTCCTCTTGTAAAGATAAGAAGTCTCTTCTTCCCTCTCTGGGCCTGTGTTCCTCATCTCAGGTGGGAAAACGCTCATCAATTCCCACCTTCTCACAGGGTATATAGGACTAAAAATACTATTTGTAGAAACTTTTGAGATGTGAAGAAATGGAGAAAGTATGCTCTCTCAGTGGAAGATAGACAACATTATGGTGAGAAACACCCTTAGCTGGGGGACAGATTTGACAAAAGTGCTGAGATGGAAGTCCCATGGATGCCAGGTCTTTGGAGAAGGCCTCAGCGGATCCTGGATAAAATGGGAAATTTTTTTCATCCTTTGGAAAAGGGCAGAAGAAGACAGAGAAAGGGAAGTGAAGGTGAGAGAGAAAGACAGAAAAGAGGAAAAAGTAAATGGCCTGAATTCCCCTGTGAATTCCCAGGAAGAGTGAAACTTAACACACACTTAGTGCAAGGGAGTTTTTAAGGTGTGTATGGAGAAACCAGAGAGGAGGCTAGGTGTCACCTCATGGAGACATGGAAAAAAAACAGGTAACATATACACCCCCAGGGGATGGTAATGGAGATGATCCTAAGAAAGTAGCTCCTTGAGAATTTGCAGACAGTGGAGGGATTAAGATTGTCTCACACATGGACCTGAAATCTCAGCCAACTTTATGCAGATCCCTGAACAACAGGGAGGTCCCCCAACCTCAGTTATTGAGAGCATTTGAAAGGGGTGCTGGGTCTGAATTTTAGGAAGTGATGCTGTCTCAGGAAAGTTAGCTAATAAAGTCACAGTACAGAGTGGTTTAAATTAAGAGGTAGGCTTCACACTCCTTAAAGTGTTGCCAATAATTCTCATCTTAAAGTTGTACAAGTTGTTGTATTTATTGGAGAGCATAGCATGTGATTCCTGAAAGGTTTGGCTGCTATTAGTTTTGTCCTCTAGGTTTTTCTACATTTATATGTTATGACTGAAGCCAGAGTTACCTTTTTTTATGAAATCCACTTTTATAACTGCCTAAGCCTAAAACACTACAAAGAAAATTGGTTTCACCCATAATTCACTCCTTAATGGTTTTAGAACAATTATCTACTGCTATCAAAATACATGTCAACATCAAATATTTTATACTTTGCTATGTGGTCCTTATTGTAAAGCTATCACTGTAAGCAAAGAATTCACTACTATGTGATGTTGAACTTGACATTTCTTTTAGCAACAATAAAAAATAATAACATAGTTATTCATTGAAGAAAATGCCTAGCTTTCAAATCAACATGGGGAAATAAGAACGCTTTATGTTAAACTCTTTAAGACAAAACGTCATCACGTTCATCACCTTATTCTGCTTTCTGTATGTGGCAAACCCGATACAGAAAGGTCTACCATATTTCAGGATACGAATGGTATGAAGTCCACTACACAAGTGGTCAGTTACACCAACATAAGCAGTAACCCGTGCTGAAGGGTCAGTCTGAGAACAGCTTATTGTGATGCCCCTTTTGCTAAGCGAAGACCAACTCTCCAGGATGCGCGTCCCAGAAGATGTTCTGCAGCCGGGATGGCTAACAAAGTGCTCACTGCCCAGAGGCCCCAGGAACAGAAGCTTCCCAGTCAGCGGTGGAGAAGCCGAGATTGTGAGTCTGTTTCATCTAAAATAAAAGCCATCCTCCAGGGCCTCCTTCGATGAGAGGCTTCCCCAGAGCCCCACACTCGCGCTGAGTTACCTTCCAGGCTCCTCCAGGTCCCTCCTTCCATATCAGGAGAATCCATCCTGCTTCTCAGCATGATCCTGGTCTCCAGGACCACACACGCGCTTAACGATTTGTTTTTACAAATTACACTCTGCCTCCACCCTAAGGGGTAAATAAAAGATGTTTCCATTAAGATAATTGTAAAAAAATAAATCAAAAATTAACAATAAGTCAAACAAAACACAGGAAACCAAACACCATGTAAGCAAAGTAATGCCCCTTAGGAGTCTCAGAACTAAATTAGAACACATTCATTTTTCAACTTATTTACATGTTAACTTTACATTTTTTTCTTCACCAATGAACAGTGTTTCCTGTAGACTTCCCATTGGAATTTCCATGATTTCTTCCCCAAAAAACTTTCTTATTTCTCACTCAGACAATATCTGTTTAAAAAGTAATTTTCCTTCTTCTATGAGAAACTATCAACTAATAATGCATCCAAAGTCTTATAACCTTGATAACAGTAAAATGTTCTCTCTACTCTAACTGGAAACAAAAATTTAATGTTAGTGTCATGGTTTTACTCATTGAAGTCATCTATTTATAGCTCTCTTTAGCATTTGAAACAATCACACATGCTTCTCACTGAAACTCCTTTCTTGGCCTGCATGCTGTTTCCTTTGCCCTACGCTCCTTCTAACTCCCTGCCTGGCTGCTGGAGTTTAACTGAATGGAGTATTTGTGTCAAAGAGCCTTGAGGACAAGGCAACTGGCTACAGTGTGTAACATGTAGCACGTATGTAATAACTGGTTTAGAAAGAAGGAATGAATTAGTGAAAGAGTGAAGGAAGGAAGGAAGGAAGGAAGGAAGGAAGGAAGGAAGGAACTCCCTATTCCAGAACGAGGAAAGTCTTTACATACATCCAGTTAATACAGCACCCAAAAAGTTTGAATCTGAATTTCTGAGAATTGGGCAGAGGTCGATATCTGTTAATTTCCTGTTTTGGCCAACATTCTGGTTGTTAAGCTAGCATCTCTCAGCTCCAAACTCTACCTTCTGAAGTTTGCTTTTTGATGCTGGGGCTAAGACTCTGCAGACGCTATTTAGTCTTTGAGGGTGAGTCCCAGAAGGTGGCACAGAGGGGGACAGGAAAGCTGGAGCAGTAAGAAGGGACACACCTCTTCCAGATAGCTCACTGTTCTGCCAGCTGAAATCCAGCGGTGGTCCCCTATCCTAGAAGCACAGTTGGTTCACATCTAGATTCTTCCCCACATTCCCAGTCCTGGCCTCAGGGATATCAGCACTGGCTCTGTGGCACCTTCCTTAGATACCTGAGTCCCAGCATCATAAGCTCCTGAGGTAGCAGCATCACCTGGTAAACACTCTGTTTCATCTAACTGGGTTCCCCCTCCGAGCTCCTAAATTGTAATATCCCCACTTCTTCCATTGTTTCCCTTACCAGAGGATAGGGCAACATCCTGCATTTACTCAATATTAATTTGATATCCTTTCGCTTTTCAATTTCAATTTTACAATATTTAACCAATACTCATATTAAAGTCTCATTTAAAATAATTGATGAGACTTATACTCTCTACCATAATACAGTCCAAAGGGAGCCTCCTATGCTGCAGAGCACCATACTGGTCCATACATGCTGGATGTCATGTGATCTGGTCATGAGGAGCCATCGCTCTTGGTGCCCATGTTTGCTAGAACGTGCCAACGGGTGAGAGGCAAATCTGCAATGATTCCTAGGTCTGTCACATCATTGAGCATTTTAAGGGGCCAATGACTGGGGGCATGGTAGGACATCCCCCCCACAAGGTCAAGAAAATTTATTGCACTTGTACCTTCTACCACTAACAAAGAGTCACAGTGCTTATTAACCGTCTTTGGATTTTAAAGACAAGATACCCCACCCTCAGGGACAGAACCCAGACTCAGTTGTTGGAGGACTCAGAGGCTACAGGTTTCGAGCAGGACTCAGAACAGCAAATGTTCAGACGGCAGCACGAGCTACCCTGCAGCTTGGCTCTGCATCACAGGAGACTCTTTGTGACCTTTCCCAAGAGCATTCTTTCCTGTCTTTTGGGAAGTCCTTGTTGATGTTGACAGCTCGATTTTGGGATGAAAACACAATGTGAGTAATTCAAACATTGCAGTGAATTCTCAGAATTTCCAAATACAGAATCAGATTAAGTACAATATGACATGAAATGTCACAAATTTTGAATTTTTGCCCTCCTTTTCAGCCACCAGAGAGAGGATAATGGCAATCACTTAGAATATCTAAAAGTGACAGTGGCATTTGAAAGGTAAGTGTAGACACAATTTGCTGCCAGTATGAGGTAGGCCCTCCTCAGAAGATGAAGTGCGAAGAAGACCAGCTTCCAGGGCAGCATGAGAACACACTGAACAAGGAACTCACTTGGTCAGGTAATGTCAGGTGGCATGTAGGGAAGTTTATATGCTGCGGTGAGCTGGTGATGGTGTATCTGACACATTTAAAGCATATAGTTAAGACTGAGGGACACTTTGACCATACACTCAAATGTCAGCTTTCTACAGTTCTCCCTAACCTTTTAAAAATGTAGGTATGGAGGTCTTAAATTCTCCCAAGTGCAATAGAAATAGGAGTTGTAATTTTGCCTTGTCTGGAAATAATGAAAATTTAACACACTAGGGGTTTCTTACTTCAGCCTCTTTTACCTTTATTCAAAAAAAAAAAAAAAAAGAACTTCTTTGGGTATAAAATTACAACTTTGGGGAGAGTAATCTAGATTAGATCTTTCATTAGGAATACATATTTTTAAACTATTATATGCTGAAGAAATGGTCATTCATTCTTAACCCTCAGCTTCCCTTCTATCAAAGCAATAACATTGACAGAATGAAAGCCACACAAACACAAAAGAAATAAAAGGAAAAAAGAAACAAAGAAGGAAAAGAACATGTGAATATTTAAAAAGCAAATATTATAATCACACTTCCATGTGGGGTTGACAATGGTTCTTAGCTTGTCAAAGACAGTGTAGGTCATCATACGAAGATATTAAAAATAGATCAAAACTTTCTACAAGAGCAATAATGACCCTTTCTTAAGTGATCAAACCTAGGTAAGCCTACCCAAAAAATTAGATCTGTAAGCTTATAAGTGTACCTTATTCATAATTCCCTATCAGAGGTGGGCCCTTTGGACCCCTAGTTTAAAAATTCTGTTCTGATATTCCCCTCATGCACTCAGCTCTCTTCTGCGCACGTTCACGGGACACACAGCTCTCACCCTATCTGTGCTCCTTCCTTTGACCTCTTTAGTCGTACATGAAATAGCCATGGCCCGTACTTACAGACATGGAAATAGGGGGTGGACTGGCAGCCTGCAATTGCACATCTCCTCTTCTCACCTTTGGGACAGGATGCTTAGGGGGACATCGGCCATCAGGTTACAAAGGGGGCCGGGCCATGGGAGGCTGGTGAAGTTTCAGCATGTTGTTGGGGGGACCAGCTCCCCAGGTTCTTGACCTCCTCAGTTTCTTTACCCTTCTTTGCCTTTTCTGCCTTTTTGTTTGCTCTCCTTTCCCTCTTAAAGAGCTCTCCCTTTTCTTGCGCTAGGTCTGGAGGGAGTGGGGAGAGACTTCCTCTATCAGCTCTCTGTCATTCTCCTTTCCATCATTTCTTTAGGGTTTAGAAGCTGTCTGCAAAAGTTACAGTCTGCCTGAGGCCTTTCGACACTAGGTCCAGGGGAATTCCAATGATTACTTTTATCCACCAATGAAATCAGATGTAGAGGAAAAGTAAAAAGCTGTCGAAACAGAAACTCTAAGATAAGACTACAAAAAATGAGCTTATATCACAGAAGGGGAAATTTACATTGGGTGTCAGAAAAAACACTTGAATGAACCAACCCTGAAGAGGGTGTGGGTTCTCCATTATACAGGGATTAAAAAACAAACAAGTTTGGGCTGCATTGGTCTAAATATAAGTGCTCGGAAGCAGGGGACTACTCTAGATGACTTCTGATATTTTCTGTCCCTAGTGTTCTATTTTTAGGAGCAGTCAATCAATCTCTTACAGAAAAACATGAAATGTTCATTACCATAGTCCTCCAAGTCCACTTTGAAATTCATCCAAGTTGTCAAAAGTCATCATGGAGTATGCAGGAACTCAGGCTTTAAACCAGCAAAATAAAAAGTAAATTATGTGTTTATAGCAGTGATGTTTCTATCAATATAAAATTCTCATATTCCAGCCCTTACACACACTGCTATTATAATCATGGAAACATAGATTGTCATCAAAGTAGAAAAAGCTTAACTTCCTGAATATAGCAAATTAATATATATATGGATATATATATCTTTATATTTCCATATATATATTTATAAATCCATATATATATGAAACAAAACAAACAAACCCATTGGATTGGAACTCAGCATCAAAAGTTCAAAAATTCTAGGTTGTGACCCAACTCCATCACTTACTAAGTGAATGCAGAAGAGTCCCTTAACCTTTCCTGGCCTCCACTGATACAATGAAAAGATCGGTTGTGTAACTATCTAATCACATGATGCCCTCAAAGGTTTGAGTCTTCTAGTTCCCTGGTTATTCATGTCTGAGCAGATGTGATGAGCTGAACTGAGCAATCCCAACCCTCTTCCATCCATAATGGACAAGAAGAAAGCAGGCATCAACTGGCAACTATTTCTATTGTTATGTACTATTGATAGTAAGATGTCTGTCTTCTCTGGGCCCTGACCATCAACTAATAGATTAGCCCATTGTGTTTTCAGAGGTGCTATTGACTGTTTG
This sequence comes from Macrotus californicus, assembly GCA_007922815.1. Taxonomy (NCBI): domain Eukaryota; kingdom Metazoa; phylum Chordata; class Mammalia; order Chiroptera; family Phyllostomidae; genus Macrotus; species Macrotus californicus. Next base: position 18,852 of record VMDR010006635.1, read on the forward strand.
TTCCCACCCCCAAGTTCATATGTTGAAGCACTAATGTGATAGTATTTGGAGGCTGAACCTTTGGAAGGTGATTAGGTCATAAGGGGAGAGCCCTCATGAATGAGATTAGCACCCTAACTGCAAGAAGCACTAAAGAGATGATCTCTGAAGGTGGCCACCTGCAAATCAGGAAGAAGACACTCACCAAGAAATGTTCTGGCACCCTGATCTCACGCTTTCCAACTTCCAGTACATTGTATTAGTAAAATAAAAACAAACTTCTATTGTTCAAGCCACCCAGTCTATGGCATTTTGTTAAATCAGCTATGACCGATTAAGACAAGTGGTCGACAGTTATTCTCTCTATTTTTGGAAAACACCTATACTCTAAATCAATGTGTTTTTCCTCCCATTTAGCCAGCCATTGAACGCCTACCTGGGAACTCGGGGCTCCTGCAAAGTAAGGTCAGCAGAGCTGAGTGCTGCCAGCCACTCTTCTCTGCTCTCTTTCTCCCCTAAGTCCTGCCCAAATCTTCCATTAGCCGACTTTCTTCGTGAGCTCTGGTCAATTATTATTCTTTCTTTTCATCTCACAATGAAGCAACTGACTGCTCCTTAGGACAGCAACATGCTGCGATGCAGACTTCTGTCTTTCCCTGTGACAGAGGTCACAAGATTCCCCGAGCTCTGGAAAGTCACCTGAACTTAATTTCTGCACAGTCTTCAGTCCTCAGCCACTTCAGGACCCTTCACACATTCTTCTCGGTTTGGTTTATGTTTACTTGAACTTGGCTTGTCTTTATTTACACAACTGACACTCTTATTTTGCTCAGACTTGAAACCATCCAGTGTTTTCCCACCTGTGCAGGCTGGCTCCCTCGTTGTTTCCTGCAGACACTGGTACTTGCTTCCTTGCTTTCTTTGGAGCTGAAATTTTGAGGGAATTGTACTTGGCGTGTAACATAGGCACACAGTGAATATTTCGACTTCAAAGAATGATGAGAAATGGTCTCTGTTGTTCGTAGTCTTCCCTGGCACAAAAGCCCATGCTTTATTTGGTTTTCTGTGTCAATGGCCTTCACCGCTGAGTCACTGAATGAGCTCTTCTTTGCTGGGGGCAAAGCAGTGCTCACTGACCCATTGATGTGTTTAAATTGGAACTCAATCATGACGCGGTCTTTGTCCTGTAGGAACCCTGAAGCTAATTTCAGACAATAAAGGCTAGAGGTAATGAGACTCAGCCTCTTTACACTCTTTTAGAAGGAAAGTGAGGTATGAGCTCATCAATAAATGTAGCATTAGAGAGGGATGTGAAGAAAGTCCCCAGGGAAACTGAAGTGTGTTGAGTAAGAAAGCAGGAGTTTTTGAGCAGAGAGGAGAATGTGACCCAGGCAAGGGAAAGGAGAAACTGGACTTATAGGTCCTCCTCACACACACAGCAAGTATTTAGTGAATGAGATCAAGAACACAAAGTAAGTGGTTAAGCAGCTACCAAGGTCAGCCTACCATTCTTCTTGGCTTGACTCACTTCAAGACAGGTTTCTTTCTGACCCTAGGACCCTCCCTTATCTGAGAGCATTTGCTTTAAAAAGCTTGTGATTGCAATGGTGTCTCTGTCCCTTTGAAATGCAGCTAAATCTTCTCCAGACTGAGGGCCAGGTCTGAAAGCCAGTGAGGCCTTTCCCAAGGACCTGGGAGACATCCCTTTGAAAGATAATTATCAAGAAAGATAAAAAAAAAAATATGTATAAAGGATCCTTGGTCCTAGACAACAGGGTGGGGACTGACTGAGGGAGCAGGAGGGTGGACTGGGCAGCTGAGAGCAATGGGGGGAAAATTAGGACAGCTGTAATTGAAAAATAAAAAAAGAAAGATAAAGCCCCTACATTTCCCTCCATGTGGGAGGGGCCAGCTGACTTCCATTAAGTGCCAATGAGCTCACACAGATGGTCAAATGACAAAGTCACAGGGACCAACCTCCCCCTCATGTCATCCAGGATTTTCCTGCCCATTCAGTCCAGCCCTGGAAAATCTTCCCACCCGTCTGGTTACACAGGAGGTGAGTTAAGTCTTCCCACAGGAGGACAGTCTTGAATAAAGTTCTCCTTGCCTGTTAAACTCGGGTACATGTTTCCTTGGCTAGTTCATAGGTACAACCTATGCATGACCAGCAGGTACTGGGCTGCCCATGGGTCCTTGAACAGCAGGACATCAAGCGCCAGGAGTTTTATCCATAGAGGTTAGAGGGTGAGTGTCAGAAAAATATTCTCTGGCAAGGAGGATTCCCAAGTGAAAAATGTCACCACATCCTCACCTACGGTGAATGAGGCAGTGACACCCTCAGAATCAGAAATCTAGAGGCAGAGGAGAGGAGGTGTGGGGTTTTATCAACTTCCTACATGAACCACTAATGTAACTCTGTTCAATGATTCAAACTTATTAATATAACTCTGTGGTAAAAGTGACTATATCTTAAATGTTCCTAGAAGTGCTAAGAAAGTGGGATCTTTCCAAACAGATTAATAGTCTCTGATAGGAAATATGTAGGGAATTTTGTGTGTGTGTTTTAATGATATATTCACCAATTTAGCCATTTCTTTTTTTAATTTTTATTTACTTATTTTTAGAGAGAGGGGAAGGATGGAAAGAGAGGGGAAGTCAGAGAGAAAGAGAGGGAGAGAAACATTGAAGTGCGAGAGATACACTGACTGGTTGCTTTTCATATGTCTCCACCTGGGGACCCTGCCTGCAACCCAAGCATGTGCCCTGACTAGGAATCAAATGGACACCTTTTTGGTTCACAGGCTATTGCTCAGTCCACTGAGCCACACCAGCCAGGGTTGTGTGTTTTAAATTTGGTAGCCCCAAGTCTAGAGAAGCTTACATAGTAAAAAATTTTAAATGGCTTTACCAGTTTCCTTCTTGTTTAGTGAGAGAGACTTCTTTGTATTTGCGAATTTCTTAATGTTAAGCTGAATAAGAAAGCAAGAACAGAGAGAAGAATCAGATTTCAAGTGTACCTTAATAATCTAATTTTATTTAATTCAACAATTACTAGGCAAGCACCTACCATGTACAATGCCTGGTCTGGGTATTAGGAAGACAAAAGAAGTAAGGTTCAGTGTAAATAAAATATAACATAAACTCAACTCGAGACTTTTTTTTAGTCATTTTAGAAAACTGAAATGCTCGCAGTGAGAGCAATGTTCCACCAGTCCCACATCTTAGACTCAGTTTTCCTGAGGAAACATCGCGGAGGCTCAGCTCAGCCGGCCCTCAAGGAGCAGTGAGAGCTGCGGTTCAGACCCACTAAAATGAGGTGAGAGAGATTCAGGGTTTCCAGATCTCCAGGAGGCAAATGAGAATATAAAGTAATTCAAAGCCACCAAAGACATCCGAGAGTGAGTCAGGCAGCTTCGGTCTTTCATAATGTCACCTAACGACTCTTCTAAGCTGGCATCCTCAGAAACAGCGATGGCCACCTCTGGGATGAGGCATGGCTTGCGCTTCAGCAACATAGTCACTGACACTCAAGAAGCCTAATCCACAGCCAACAGGGGTCTTGATGACAGGTGGGGATGGGGCGGAGGTGCAGAACCAGTGGCATCATTCTCTGTCACTAGTAAACGGTAACCGCAGTTGTACACAAGGGGCCTCCCAAACCCCTTTGTTCTGAGCTCCCAGCCCAGGTGCTAAGAGGCCAATGGAGCAGATGGTTTCTTTGACCAGGTTCTCCTGGGGCTGCCAGCAGAAATGGAGTGGTGTTCCTTCATTGTTACTAGGCTACTCTAGGTCTAGCCCAATGGTGTGGCAAGAAACCAATCAGAAGGAGGTGGAGGAGAAGGGGAAAAATTCCATGAGCGCTGGGTCTTTATCTTATCTACTATGATTCTTGCTGAGGGCTAGAAAGACACAGTAGGTCCACCCAGACACTTACTGAAGAGAAAGAGAAAATGTAAGAGGCAAAGAGAAGGTGGAAAGAGAGAGGGAAGGAAGAACAAAAGGAATCAGAGATTCAATTTAAAGAGCAGAACGTCCCACAGTTGGGGATCACACTCTGTATTTGTTGAAAGGCTTTGAACAGGTTATGATGTTTACACTACAAGTATGTTATCAGTTTCTCTGGCATCTATGCTGCTTTATTCCTAGAGGTGGGAATGAGAAGCTGTGTTTACACCGAGTGTGTATCACAAACGTCATCCATCGCCTTTGCTTTCTCTTAGCACATTAAATTCTTTATCTTTAAAGCTTACAACGTGTTTCTTCTTGATGCTAAAGATATAATGCTGGTCTTTCTGCTGAATTAATTTTGACAGCTCAGCCCAGGGTAAATTCCAACAGCGTAAACAAGAGCGTGTATGGAAATAGTTAGAAAGCCAAGGAAATTCCAGATAAAATAGCCCAGCAAGCTTTCAGCCTCTGAATGAATGTGAGCCTTGAGAGTCTTTCTGAGACTCATACAGGATTTTTTTTTTTTAATTTTGCCCCTTGATTAGCTACCAACACAGTCATTCACAGTGAGATGTGAGCTCTGAGCCTTAAGGCATCCTTGTCTAGCCCTGTGGGTAAAAGACAGTTCTAGAATTCAGGGTGATCCCAAAGGCCTGAGAGCACTTTTCGGGATACTCCCACAACCCATCAAGACATTCCCCAGGGAACACGGGTCAGTGTGACTTTTCAGAGTCAGTGCACAACTGTGTTCTGCACAGCAGTGAGCTAGTGTGAGCCTGGAATCTGATCAGCCTTGACATGAACGGCAAAGCCTCAGCTCATAAACCAGAGACCTGGTTACAGTGCTACTTCCCCAGCACAGCTGTAGCTTAGCCAAAACATAACAGAGTTGTCCAAACAGGTGTTACCCACCCCCCACCGAATGGACCTGACAGCAAAGTCAAAGGCTAAAACTGGTGCAAAGGATGCTGGATTTTAGTGCCCTGAGAGAAGATGATGTTTTTAAGAATGACTTCTGCACAGGAGCAGAGATGCTTTCCAGGGAGCACTCAACATGAGCATCATCTCTCCCAAGCAAACACAGTGGTGACCTACATAGCTCCACCCACTCGGGTTCTGTACAACAGAGAGCTCTCAGGAAAGGGGGGCCCTGAGTAAGGGGACATTCCCAGGTCCTGACAGCTGGTGATGAAAAGCTGGAGTAGGGAAAGCTTAATCACTTCCGCTACATGCGACAATGGATGAGGACTCCACAATGAGAGTGTGACTTGAGCAATTGCAGACCATGGACATAAAATTTTTCTGCAATTAGCAATAAGAAAACAAGGTATAGAATGCAAAAGTGTGGGAACAAAAATAGCACAGAATGGAAGGAGAACTAGTGAATCACCAGAAGCAAAATGAGAAACAAAAGAGGAGCTCACAGGAACCAAGATGAAGAAATTCCCATATTCTGATTTTTTGTGTTATTCAAAGAGCTAAGTTTTGACAAACCTGTGGATAAATCCAAAAGATGTTATGTGAAAGAAAGTAGAGATAAATAAGTACATGCCAAACCATTCCATTTCTATGAAGCTCATGAATATGCAAAACTAATGCATGGGGATGGGGGTTAGAAAGTGGTGAGGTTTGGGGGTGGGGAGGATTGGCTGGAAAGGGGCGTAAGGCAGCCTTACAAGGAAATGAATGCACACCTTGTCTTGACCCAGGTGTGGTTACATAGGTGTACATATGTGTGCACAAACCACACAGTTGTGCATTTAAAAAACAAAGAGGGACACCTGACTTTGGTGGATCCCACCGCCACTATCAAACAGCCTTTGCTCAGAGTAAATCTGATGCTTAATTTTATGAGTCAACTTGGCTCCACCTTCATGCCTAGATATGGGTCAGACATCATGGATGTTTCCAGGAGGCTGTTCTTGGATAAGATCAACATTTAAATTGATGGACCTTGTATAAAGCAGACTGGCCTTCATAATGTGAATAGAGAGCATCCAATCAGTTGAAGGTCTGACTGGAACAAAAGACCTCCTGCCCCAAGCAGGAGGGAATTCTGCAGTGGAAGGACTTTGAACTTAAACTCTGACATCAGCTCTTTTCTGAGTCTTCGGCCCACCCTGTAGATTTCGGACTTGCCAGAGTCCATAATCGTGTGAGCCAATTCCTTAAAATAAATCTCTTTTTCTCTGCATATACACACATCCTATTGGTTTGAGTTCTCTGGAGAAGTAGGTCAACTGTCCTTACAGAATAATACCTGCGTGAGGTCCGCTCCTAGCCAGAGAGACACACTTCCCTCTCCTGCTTCCTCAGAATTAAGCAAAATTAAGCCATCCTCGAACATTTACTCCTATCAGGCCCATTCAATGCTCATCATATTGTGTGTCTCCATGAATATTAAAGGACACTCACAGTTGAGACACTTAGCTTCAAACCACCCAAGGGGATGAAGAGTGTTCACTAAACACTGGCATTAGAAGACTGGTATGTTTAATAAAGCTCACATTTAAGACATGTCTTGAAAAGCACTTTGGAAAGTGCAGATTCAGTACTTGGCTCAGCTGTATAAACACACAGAAGTACATGCATACACACACACACACACACACACACACCAGAGCCACCATTTTTAAAGCGTATGCACACACAAACCTCTCTCAATGAGCCTAGTCTTTGGGTAATGCACATAAATCTTGGGGGGCAGAAAGAAAGTATTCCAGTTTTCCAGTTTCATGGGCCTTAACTCTCCATCTGTTGCTTGATTAATGGGGTAGGCCTGGCCCCACTCTGCCCGCAGTCAAAGGTAAGGCGCACTAATGATGAGCGATAGGCCGAGGGTGAAAATGGGCAAGGGGAGCTGCTGATACTCAGGTGAAGAGCTGAAAAGCATCCATCTCTTTTAACTCAGACGCTAAAGCTGTGGAGAAACAGATTTTGATTTCTCTCTTTGCTCGCAGCTGAGAATTCGTGGAGGCTTCCTGGCTTTGTTTCAGTCATTTTGTATATTCAAGGAGAGAAAATGAGCATTTTGAGCAAGTAGAGTGTGTGTGTCTCTGTGTGGCTTTGTGTCTGTGTACACATCTGTGTGTCCGTTCATACATGTGTCTGTGTATCTGTCTCTCTGTATGTGATGTGTTTGGAGGGGAACTCGGAAATGCTTCCTTGTGTTCTCACGTCTGTGTGTGTTTCTGTGTGTGCCTGTGTGTCCCTGTGTCTATGTGTGTGTTCGGATGAGAGTTAGGAAATGCTTTCCTGTGTGTGACCGTGTGTGTCTGTGTATCTGTCCGTGTGTGTCCATGCATGTATGTGGTGTGTTGGAGGGGGGCTGAGAAATGCTCCCCCGTGTGTGCAGCTGGCTCTGAGCTGCCCAGGGGCCCACCCTGCCACGATCATTCTCTGCTTCATTCATTCTTAGTTGCTTGCTTTTTACAGCGAACCTCCTCAGCCACTACAGTGAAAATAACACAAAGTGACAGCTCAAGACTGGCAAGAAAACTGGTGTATGCCCATAAAAACAATTTATATTTCAGGCAAACTTGTCCCACGGTGCTCTTTGTCAGTTTTCTTTGTTCAAATCCCTGTTATTTCGGCTTGAAACCACTTGTATTGTAACCGTATTTGAGAAATGAAAACTAAGAAGATGAACTGGGTTGGAGGGGGGTAGGAAGAAGATAAATAATGGCCAGAGTGAAAAGGGCTTGACACAATGAGCCTTGTGTTTCGTTTCAGTCCGTCCCAACTCGTCCTGGATGCCGGTCTGGACTGGAGGGCACCTGGCAGCTCTGGCGATCTCCTCTGCATTAGTTTCTAAGATTGAGCATCTACATGACCAACATATTGTGAGCAAGCAGATCTAAACTGGGGAGTCAGCGGTTTAGAAAGGCACATTTGATCCTCACGCTAACATCTTCCTAGAGAACCTGCTGCCCTTTCTCCAGGGCTGTTTGTTTCCCCCAAAGATGGCTGTGAAGGAAGCAGTCTCCCCACTGATACACACAAGAGTCCATGTACCTTTGAGGAAACACACCCTTGTAAAGCTCGGGGCAGGACCAACCCCAGACTACCACATCCTAACCCATGTGTAGTGGAAGGGGACATCCATCAGGGAAGTTAAGTTAGTTTAGATTCCCGCTGGTGACCTCAAGCCATCCCAAGTGGTCACTGGTACATTTTCCTTCAGAGAAATCAGGGCACAGGGTGGGCTGAGAGGCTGTAATTCCCAGAAAGCCATCCTGTTTCCAACTGAAGGAAGTATTTGCTTTCCCCATTTTCACCTGGATCAAAATGTAGAACTGTCCTGTTTAAACAGGGTCCTTTCACAACCCAACTATTTCTCCATGCCAAGTAGGGCACACCGAGCATGGGAAAGGGGACCGAGAATGCAAGGAGTGTCTGCGTCCAAGTACACTTGCTACCCCAAGGTAAATGGTTTTCTCAGCAGCAGAAGAGGATTATTCAAATTATCTATAACTGGTCAAGTGATTTCTTGTAGATCATTATTCTATTGGTGCAAATATGCTGAGGATTAAAACACATCTCTGAAGACCAGATGACTTACAAGGGCAGACTAATATGAAATTATTCACTGGTATGAACTTCATTAGAATTTCCCTTTAGCTTGAAAATGGAATTAAAAGATAAGTTCACCTTTAAAAATTTTGACCATCAAAAAATCTACAATTTATTTGAGCAAGCTCTGTGCTAAGAGCTATGTGAAGAAAACTTTACGGATCGACCCCTTGCCTCTACTAACATGTAAGTTTACACCGACTGAATCAGATCTGAACATGACTATAACAGAAGCTCGCACTTTAAATGAACAGGCGCCTCTGGCACTTAGCAAACGGAAAACAGGCCCTACACATCCCACAACAAGGCGGCAACATATCACATCGTAGTAAGATAGCTGATGTCCAAAATGTCAATTCCAACTCCACAAGAAAACATCAAATTATTATGTTCTACTTTCTTTGTTTGAGGAATCAGAGAAATGTATAATTTACTCCTAAAAAATCATTACTATAGAAAATGTCAAGTCAAAATTTTTATTTTTATTTTTTTTCAGATTTTATTTATTTAGTTTTAGAAAAAGGGGTAGGGTGGGAGAAAGAAGGAGAGAAAAATTGATGTGCAATTGCCTCTCACATGCCCTCAACCAGGGACCTGACCTGCAACCCAGGCCTGTGCTCTGACTGGGAATTGAACCAGTGAGACTCTGGCAGGCTGGTACTCAATCCCCTGAGCCACACCAGCCAGGGCCCAAAATTTTAATTTTTCAGTGTTACAACACACACATACAAGCTATTGTCAGGAAACAATAATTTATGTGTCCATTTCATTACTTGCCTTTGGTGGACCAGTGAGATGATTATAACCATTACATATAGCATCTCGAATCCCTGGTGAACACCCTCTTGGTCCCTTAGGTAAATGGCCACCCGATTGGAATGATCTGATGGCTTCTGCAGGGGAGGAAAACTAACAGATATAATAGAAAAGTTCTTCATTTGCAAGTTTGAGAACTAAAAGGGAGACATTTTATTCTTTGAGCAATAGCCATTGATAAGATTAATGGACAGAAACAGGACAAAGGCAGCAAGACAAGGTCAGTAGTTGAAAATGGGGGATGACAAGAGGAATGGGGGTCCTAGGCTTCTGTTGGGAATATCAAGTGCATTTACTGACACATAGAACCTTCCAGAAGAGCAGATTCAGGCCAAGGCAGGCAGGGCTACATGGTGTGGGAAGAGCTTCTGTGCATTTCTAGGCTTGTTCAGTTCCTACTGCCCTGATAACGTCCAGGAGGGGGTGTAGAGTCCGCAGATCAGGAATTCAGAAGTTAGGTCCTGAATGAAGATACACAGCTTCAGTGACTAGCTTCTGTGATCCATGGTAGATAAACGAAAGACAGAAAGGAGAAAATGGATGGGTAGATGGGTGGATTGAAATATGGGTAGAGGGATGGACGGAGAGAACAGAAGGATGAAAAGACAAAGAGAGGGGTCAGTCACAGAGTGTGCTGGTCCAAAAAGTCGTGCTGACACCCCCTTCACTATCGCACAGAGCCTTCCCCTGTGCCTTCTCAATGCACGGTACTAACAATCACTTCGTTCTCATTTTTCTAAATTACCATCACTTAACTTGTGTCTGATCAATTCCAGTGCCCCCTCGCCCCTATTTCTGATTCAAAATTCAGTTTTTACTAGAGGACTATCAAATTCCTTAAAAAAGAAAATGTTATTTAAGGGGAAAGGAAAATCTTTATAAAGTGGATGAAATGTCAGTTCAGGCCTTTATTGCTCACATGCCCATAGAGTTAGTAAAACAATGACTGAAAACGGTTAGGTCTGCTGTTGTTACAGGCTAGTAAAATGATTTTATATTTCACTTTATTATTTTTTCTTCCTATTGAGGCATGTGGTTCACAATGTTTAGTTTCATAAACCAAAATCCAAAACTCCCAATCCCATTTTCTTATGTTCCATGGGACCAAAATAGTTCAGAGAGGAAAGGCATTTGCCTAAGAGACTGGATTCAAATAACATGTCAAATATACACATGTGTGCACACATGTGCACACCCATTCCAGCTTCCAAAGCAACTTAATGTTATATTGCCATGTGTGGACTTAATAATCATTTACATCAAGCCTTGATGAAAAGAGACAGTGAGCGGGCAGCATAATGTTAGATTAAAAATCGTCAGATTCCCTTGTACTTACATACCTCCCGATTCCAAGGTACTTTAAGCACCTATAGATATTATCTCATTAATCCCTACAACACCAGCATGAGATGGATGGCAAATAGCATGCTCTGCTAGGTGCAGGAGAGATAGAGAGGATGATTATATTAATACATCGTGTTTGTAGAACATCCTGTGCTGGGGTGGTCAGAACACTCTGCAGATGCTATCAGAGGAACTGCCTGATCTTCCTAAGAGTCTGGCACTGAGCAAACACCAGCTTCCTTCTGATGAATGTGCAAAACTAAAGCAATGCACACTGATTTATGCAATTTTGCCAGGAGGGATATAGTCCAAACATTTTTTTCCTCCTGTGTACTCAGTATTCTGAAAACTTGGTTCTTATTATTTATTTGATATTAATCTTAGAGTAGATAGGTAGGTAAGTAGGTAGATCGATGATGGATATGGATGGATGGAGAAGGACAGAGAGAGGGAGGGAGAGGTGGCAAACCTAGAATTTCACGCCTTGCCTGAACACGATAATTAGCATATCATGGTGCCATGACAATAGACCCAGAGCTGCTGATGAAAGAAAAGATGAGGGCTCTAAATTTAGTACATTTTCAGAAATTCTAATGGACTTCATTTTCCAAAACTAATCCAAAGCCTTTTTGAGGTAGGCATAGAGGAAAGTATAGAAATAGCAATCTCCGGGGGAGTCACTTTGTAAGGTGTGTGATGGTCTAACAACTATGCTGTACACCTGGAACTAATACAAAACAATACTGAATATAAGCTATGATTGAAAAGTAAAATTAAAAAAGAAATAGCAATAAATTTCAAATTCAAGTAATGTTCCTGCAAGTATTATAAAGCTCTGAATGCTCAAAGGCATGATACCCCAGAGACAACAATAATTTCATTTCAGGGGGCAAAATCATTTTTGGCATGGCTGCCTGGGCTTCCTGGTTCATGAAATGAAGCTGGAAAAAGACAATCTCTTACTGTAACCTGGTGGACTCTCCTGTTTCTTCCAACTCTGGTTTCACCTGAAAGAAGCCAATGAAAGGGAAGCATAGCTGCGACCTCGCAGAAAAGTCCGGGCTGAGGACGGGTTGGCCCCGCGAAGGGATGTTCGGACCACGTGACGACAGCAGCGGTGGGAAGCCTTCAATCAGATGGAGCATCGCAGACCGCACAGGAGTCAGATCGGAAAGGGTTTGGAGGCCTTGGAGGGAAATGTATGCATTTTTAGTACGATGGAAGCAATTGGAGGCTTTTGAGCAGAGGTTTGGCACAATCTGACTTGCACTTAAAAGTTGCTCTGTATGTTTTGAGGATACTGGATTGGCGGGACTCGAGACTGGGAGTGGGGAGGGAGACCAGTTAGAAAGCCACAGAGTAGCCAGAGAGGTGATGGCGCTTCCAGAACACCCAACGACGAGAGATGAAAGAGAATTGCCAACTTTATGTCAATCGTGACGTCTTCCTAACCAAGATATCTCATTCCCCAACGATCAGAGACCACTAGGGCCCTAAATTAAATGGCAGAATAGGAGCAGATGCAGTTGCAACATTTTTTTAAAGGGAAAAGAAGTTACAAACATGGCATTTGTTATCCCAATAAGAGAAACAGAACAAGTTGTGTCTCTTCATTTCTCACTGTTTCTGTTCTCCAGGGAAGCTGTTGAGACTTTCTTAGGAGCAGTTTGCATCATACACAACATACGACTAGTCATAACTAAATACCTTCCACAGCAGCTTGACTTATCTTCCCTGGATCGTAGCGAAGCAAAAACCCATACAAAATAGATGACAGGGAAACAGCGGGCAGTACCCAACATGAGCGCATCCCTCCTTCATTGACTGAAGGCAGACACCAGTGAGCCTGCCCCCTTGGGTTCACACCTTTGTTTTCCTCCTGCCATTACCCATCGGTTAATTTTCAGGAACTTGAATGTGATCTGAAAGGCATTCTCATTGTGGACTTGACATTCTTTAAGATAAAGTTTTATACTTGATCATGAGGCTAACTAATAATTTAGTTTAGGCCACATTATTTGTCAGTGTCTACTGATTTCACACCACCCCCCCCAACCAAGTTAGCATTATATCAACCCAGTTCTCTCCCTTAGAATATATTTTATCTCTGTGTTGAAATGCATGTAATTCATGTAATTATTTACTTACAGTATTACTTTTCAATTTTATTTCAGAGAGTAGTTAGTATATTTTCATTAGAATTAACAAAAATGCCTATCCAATCTAAAATAGAATTTAAAATATGATTAAGTAGAACAATCCTGTTTTAGTAAAAGTATAAACGTAAAATTTGCTAAAATAAATACATCATTTGTTTTAAAACCTATAGTATCAATTGCAACATCCCACAAAACATCAGATTTGCAATGCACAGATTGAATAAACTCAAATGAAGCCTAATTTATTTTACTATCAAAGAAGTATCAGCACTGTCTTAACTTGAAGAAGAAGGCACTCTTATTTTCAAATCTTTTCCTGTGCTTCTCTACAACCCTAGTATATCACAGACATAATTCCTCGTGGCAGACGTGGTCCTTTCCCAGGGCTGAAGGGGTAGGTTTACAGTGTTCTGGATTAAAAGCTACAGAATGAGCAGTAGAAGAGGGAGTTTTTTCAACCCTACAGACGCCATCCTTCTTCCCATAATTCTGATGTATTTTCCTGAGCTACCGAACCATCTATTACTCAGCATTGGCAAAGCTTTGCCTCAGCAGGAGTTGTCAAGCGCTAAGTGGCTTATAGATTTGAATGTTGAGGCAATCTGTAAACAGTAGGGGGACGGGGGACCCAGATTGGTTAATGCTTTCACTGTGGCTTGCCAAATATGCATTTCATTGATGACTTAATGAACGGTTTACTTTGGTTGAAATAATCCATTCTTATTAAGGCACATCTGCTGATAATTATGAAATGTGTAAGCAGTGAAAAAAATGTATTTCCAAACCAGTAAATAGAAATTTAGCAATACTGGTAACAGCCAAGTTGAGACTGCCTCCCCTCTCATGTTTCTTCCTCTGAAATACCTGAAACCCTCCGTGTTATCTTGATACATATTAATGTACAATATAAAGAATCTCTTAATTATCATAGTTAATTCACTGTTCTCATTAAAAATCCTCCAAGGGATTATAGTCTGAATTTAGTGAATAAACTTAAATAACCACTGAACTCTCGTTATTACTGCTGGTATAAACTCAAAATATTTTGGGACTATCAAGTGATTTAAATTTACTTCTAGACACCAATCATACATTAAGTATAAAATTTTGTACAAGGACAAAAATTATTTACAACTATTTACAAATAAATATTTTTGCTGGAAAAGCTCTAATTTTTTCTTACATGAAGCTTATATTATTTCAGTTGTATGTTTTTTCCCATTGGTCATGAATATAAATTTTAAGCTACACGAGCATAGTAATGACACACTGCAGGAATATCATCAATAAAACATCTTTTTCCCTAGGGAGTAAAATGAAAATTTTAAGTAAATTGTATATATTTCTGATTATGGCTGATGTGATCTCAGCCAAAAATGAAGCCTTTCTAAGTTTTTCCTCACCCACCTCAGCATAATTCAGTGAGGTTTTTGTCTGCTTTTGCTTTTAACGTATCCCCATAGGACCATCTCATATCGATGCATTCAGCAAATATCGGTATTGAGTGCTCGCCATGTGCCTAGCACAGTGTTGGAAGCGAGGCTGAAAAACAGCAAAACCAGACTCGGGCCCTGCCTGCTGCGGCTGACTGCCTCGCGGGGAATTCCCGTTACCACTCGCCACTGGTGTTCCTGGGGTTATATGGTCATCAGACCTGCAGTGTAGGCATTAGCTCAGACTCTGTCCCCTCCTTGGTATATTTTGCTTTATTAAACCTTCCTTCTGCAGCTCAAACAAAACACAGGGCTTGGTGTGGAGGAATGCGCCCAGCGGTGTGGAAACATGATCTCTGCCCCATCAGCTCCGGACAGGAGCCAGGGCTGGCCCCTTCTCCCCCCTCGGCCTCCCCACAACCCTGCCCACCCTGCAGTTAGAGCCTGAGTCCCAGCGAGTTACGATCACCCATTAACAGCGTTGTTTGGGTTTCAAGGAGCGGCAGGATTGCATGCCCCTCCAGTTATGTACCACACACCCAGGGGGCTGGGTTGTGAGAGGTTTGTGCTAGTTGAGCTGAGTTGAATTGAGTTTTCAAAAGAAGCATGAATTTTAAAAGTTGGAAAATTACTGGTCTGTGTGTGGGGTTAGGGGGAGGGTAAAATACCAATATGTTTGCCTGGCAGACTCATTCATTGGTCTGTGAACATCTCTCCGCCACAGAGTCTTAGTCTAATCTGTTGCCTCCAAATCTAGCTCATTGCCTGACCCCTCCACCTGCTCTGTACCTACATCCCTCCCTTCCTCTGCACGCCCATACTCTTCCTCCAGATCACGTGGACTCTCATTCAGTGGATGTCTTCACGCCTCTTTCAACGTATCTCCAGCAATTCTCTCTCCGGCAGCCATATTTCCAAATTCCTGGAGCAGAAAGGACATTTATCCTGCTACTGCGGATGCCATGTTCCAGGAGAACATGGAGTTTTATCGTCATGAAGTACCCTTAATATCTTCCACTATTTCTCCTTTTCTCTTGGGGAAAACTAAAAGATGAAAGGAACTGGTATTCTCAAGGAAATCACACTACAATATGTGTGAATCTTTGCAGAACGATGTCACATGTCACATCAGTATATGAAACATCTAGAGGTTTGAGAAGTTCCCAAATGAAATCTCTTCATAAAAATGTGTGTGCACTTTTTATTGAATGGTCTAGTTAATGCGGAAGGGCCTGCAAATGCAGCAGAAACGAAGGGAGAGGGGTATCATCTGATGTTCTCAAGCCAGCCACTTCAACCGTAGGGGCCCATAGTAGGTGAAGTGAAATTCAAAACCGATGCCTATTTTTGGCTGATTTTTGTTAATGTTCTATGTCTCTGCTCCAAGACTCTTATTTCGGAAGGCAAGGTTGAAATTGCGTAAGCAGAACACTGAGGCCCCGTGGAGCTCTCTGGATGTTTTACGATGCTGTTTTAAGTAGAGATGAAGATAGCAGTAAAATAACATTGGACTTGTCTGCAGGTGTTTTGTTACGTTGAAGGGTTTCAGCTGGTTTGTTTCTTTTTCATAATTGCCTGTTTAAAAATAACTAAAACTTAGGCCTGGCTCAGGGAAAGAAGTCACCCCTAATTTCAGCAAACGAGTATTCTGTTTTAAATTTGGTTAGTCAAATTCCAAAAATCCTCACTATTAGGGAGGAAATGATATACCTGTACTCTCATCAGATTTTCCCCACATGTCCTATTCTTTGGGGTCATTTATTATTCCAATTATTTAACAAATCTGTAAGCACCACCAAATCTCGTGTGCATCTAGAGATGCAAGAATGAGCAGGATATACACTGTCCCTACCTTATGGAACTCAGAGTGTAGTAGAGGAAGTAGAAAAAGAAGAAGAAATTATAAAAAGATGTTGAGAAATTCCATAATGGTATAAATTCAGTCTTTAATTCAGAACAGCAAACTATGTTTTGTTAACAAGTTCTTATTTTTAGCATTTTAATTGACGAGGTTATTTTCTACTGGGAATACAATATTCCATTAATTCTTACAAATGATGACTGAGAAATGTAAGAACATTTTAAAATCATTTATGAATTGTGTTGTGGGTGTGGAGATTGAGGGGGGGTGGGGTCAGGAGGAAATCTCTGGAGAGCTCTGGAAATGGCTGCAGTTATGCAAAACTGTAAGGACTTCTCGAAGGGGATTCCAAACCCCAGGGACAGTGCAGATCACTTGAACATTCAGCCCTCTCATTTCTTCTAATATAAGAGAACGCAGGGTGAGCGCATTCCTGAAGGAAGAATGGAGATTATTCTGCAACCTCCCCAGCAATTTTCCTGCTAGCCAAGTAAGTTTCTAGCTAAAGGGAGAACTCTGCATTTAGTGTCCCAAAAGCGGCTTGTGACAAATGATAGCTAAATCAACCCAGTGGATAGATGTGCTGAAATAGAGAATTATTGTGTCTCCGTTGCATCGGATTCTTATTTCATTCGCTCTAGACAACTCTGGGCTGCTTCCTGTGAAAGCTCTGTGGGCAAATTGTATCAAGAAAGGATTTTTCCCCCCTGATTAAGTCTATGGCTAGATCATGACTAACTGTTATTGTAAGCTGCTTTCTTTCCAAAGGATAGGCAGAGAATGAGCTAAAATATATCTCTAGCTATAAAAGACAGACTGAAAGTAACACTTCACTACAGAAAACACAACATCGACCATAAGAATCCTTCCTTCGGGCACGGAATCATTTGCCTAAAAGACTCTTTCAGCTCATGCGTATTTTCTTATAGTAACATCTATGATATTCAATCTAGCACAGCCTTAGACTTCTGAAAACCAGTGCTCTCAGCACTATATCATTATGTATAAATTAACTGATGGAATTTCTTTGTTATAAGTAGTCACTCTTTATAAAATGTAGTGTGTCTCTTCAATACTAGATTTTTAT
The DNA here is from genome assembly GCA_007922815.1 of Macrotus californicus. Lineage (NCBI taxonomy): Eukaryota > Metazoa > Chordata > Mammalia > Chiroptera > Phyllostomidae > Macrotus > Macrotus californicus. The sequence continues at coordinate 36,054 of VMDR010006635.1, forward strand.
TGAGAGAATGATGCTAACACTACGGTGGCATAGCCCCTACCTCTCGACCACTTTTCTTTTTTTTTTAAGATTTCCTTATTTATTTACTTTAGAGAGAGGGGAAGGGAGGGAGAAAGAGAGGGAGAGAAACATCAATGTGTGGTTGCCTCTCACATGCCCCCTACTGGAGACCTGACCTAGCCCGCAAACTGGGCATGTGCCCTGACTGGGAATCAAACCAGTGACCCTTTGGTTCACAGGCTGGCACTCAATCCACTGAGCCACACCAGCCAGGACTCAACCACTTTTCCAAGTTCTTTTGATCACTTCAAAGTCATTAGAAGATTAACCACACCTCTGCTAAAGATGATTTTGCCTTTGTCCACACTCAGGTGCATAAATGCACCAGAAATGTCAGTGCGGGACCTACATGTTTCTATTATATTATTGTATTCTGGTCCAATTTAAAAATCAACCCAGATATTTTAAATATGTATAATTTATAAATATTTATTTAAAACAATCCAGTTAATTTAGATAATTTTTCAGTTCATCTAGATAATCTTCAGATGTCAAGTGGAATTTTTATACTGCCCATCTCAAATAATTATTCAAAGTCTTCATTGTCTTTGCAAAACCACAGCTAGAAGAACATAGCTTGACTAATAAACAGAAAGGGAAAGAGAAAGAACATTGACCTAGATTGGCATTCTTTATGGACTGAGATATTAATTCATATAGACCAACCAGTGTTCCACAAAAAAAACATGTCCTTTCAAGACAGTTTGGGGGCAGAATAGGAAATCTGTATTCTTCTGGCAACAGACCTCACCGGGCTGGCTGCTGGCTGAGTCCAGGGTCATGACTATGAAACACCCAGCAGGCTTGTATTAAATCAACCCCAGGGAAGGTGTTTCATCCAGGTAAGCGATAAATAATCCAGCCAGAGCCAGCCCGAGGTTTTGGTACGCGTTTCCCAACCTCTGTCGTGGGCACTTCACCTCTATCAATGCTAAAAGCTCATCTGATTAACAGCTGTGCATAGGTTATCACGTGTATTTTCATGGCTGCAGCAAGGAATTTGGATTTTGATTCTCATCCCTTAGAAACTCTATGGGAAATTTCCATAGTTCTACTTCTTTCTAAATGCCCATATAGTCCAACAATTTACAAAATACCTGAAATTAACCACAAAGAAAACTCCATGTACTATCTTTAATTCCCTCCTTTACTCCTGATAAACAAACAAGATGGAAAAAAACTGAACCAAATCATATGGAAAAACTATAAATGCTTGTCTCTTGAAGATACTACCTTAGAGCCTGATTCTCAAAAAGTTAAAATAAATAAACACTTATGCAGCTGTGATGGGAATATTCAGGACATCTTTTATGTATGAGTAGTAATGTTCAGTGCACTAAGCTCAAAAAAGAAAAATTGAGGATTTATATGAATATATAGCCATTTAAAATGCAGGGTTGGGAGTTGGGGGAGAGAAGAAAGCCCAATGAAAGGCTTTAAGATGATGTTGGCGGTGGAAAACACATTATCATGAAAAAGAGCGAGGGAACTCTCTGTGCTTTAATATCCCGCTTCCCCCTCTGGCCTGTGGTGCCTCTATCTGCAGCATGTGGGAAGAGTAGGCTACATCTATTATCTCTAAGAAAGCAAAAGGCACAGATCTAGATTCTTCATCCATCAAACCAAGAAGGGGCTGAATATTGGGAGACAGGTAGTGCTTTCCCTGATGAGTCAATGAAATCAGGACTTCTGGTGTTACCATGAAAAAAAGATTAGAAATGAGGCAGGCCTTTGTTTCTTCCAAAGGCACGTAGCTGGGGCTACAGCAAATCTCTTTCAAGTAATGAGTTTCACGGGGGCCAAGAAATGGCTTATCAAGGTCAGAGATGAGCTGTGGTCACTGCAGCCGAGAGCTTCAAGTTCCTGGGACCAGGGTTTCTCAGTCTTGAATCTAGACAGAGATTGTTCCTTTCACCACCCCTAAATGTGAGGAAGTTTTAGGGTTGATTAGAGGCCAGTTAGAGTGGACAAATGTTGAAACATGGAGTGTTGTAACTGAAAGAAAACTTAAAGACCATTGAGTGCCACCAGTTTCCCTTACAGAGGAAACAAAGGAGACCCATGGTGACTTGTTCTGCATCATCAGGTCCAGCATGGTGGCATAGCCAGTGAAGGATATTACAAAACTATAATGTTATACTGGAGAAGACATGTTCATACATGTATCTTCTTGATAATATTCATGCAAAAAGGTAGAAACATCATTATTGGGACCAATCCTCTTGAATTTCCAAAGTAGGGGCTGCCTACCACATACTTCAACTTAAAGAACACTAACAGACCCAGATTCCACCAATACCTGCCCCACCTGTCGGCCAGGTAACACGGATGTCAACATGAGATCCACTCTTTTATATTAACAAGTTATCTGAAGCCTATCTCTACTAAAATGCAGTTATATTATCTCAGAAAAAAATAGCAGATGATCTGATTAGTACTCCTGACCACACTAGCTGGGATTCACTTTATAAGGTTAGCAGGTTATCCACCAGGAAAACCAGGGCTTTGAGTGGACGCATTTTGGAGAAATGTTTTGACAAGAAGAACGGGAGTTGGAAAGGTCATAAACACAGAGCATGCACTGCCCTTTGGAAATGCTGGGTCGCTCCCCATCAATCGGAGCCTGAACCCTCATTGTACCATTGAGCAACCCACTGACTTCACATTTACTTTGAGAGGCTCACTTTCATCTCTTACTTGAAGCCAATAAATTATAACTCAAAGTGTTTCTGAGACAGCTTAATAAAACCATGAGTAACAAATTCAAAGTCACAAGGTAATCTGTGGAAATTTCAAGGCAACTTTCACTAATGTCTCTTTGCCTACAAGATTATAATGTGGTAGCAACAAGAACTCAGAGCAAACACAAAAACAAAATTTCTTTCTAAATGTCTCCAACTTGGCTCAACATGATTTACATTAGAATTAACCCCTGGAAAGAGACCTATAAATGATAAAGCTTGAGAGTAAGAACAGCTGCCCACCCCCACCATCCCACTTTGCCCAGGCGTGGAGCAAGCAATGTCCCTTCACTAGATGAGGACAGCTTTCTGATGAATATCAAAAATTCGACCTTTGGCCCAACAGGTCCTCTCCCCAAAGAATTTCCAGAAGAAGCAGTTTTGAAAATATAACTGCATTATCTTCAAACTTTTTTTAAATTTAGGAACTGCTTCTCTGTGGGGTTGGTCCTAGAATCTTTGAGAGAGCTCCCAACCTGCCCTCTGAGCTTCGACATCTCCTTCCCTGCAATCATTAATCACCCCCAAAGTGATGACACATACATGTCATTTTCACAAAAACTGGTGTGAAAGCAGAAGCAAGGAAAGGTAAAGTGACTTGAGACTGCAGAAGAAGCAAGCAAGGATTTTGATCACAGAGAAAAAGCCCAGCTTAACTCTTGAATAATTGAAAGTTCAGAGGGTCTGGGTTCTCTGAGAAGAGAGTACTCCATCTCACTTAACTACCCATATTCTCTCAACACGCCCAGTAGAATCCCACAAATGCACCAGCAGATCATCAGGGTTCGAGAAGCAGTCCAGTTATGAGAAAGTTTATAGCAGATCATGCTCTCTTCATATGTGTTAGAGTATCTTTGCTCCAATCCCAGAAAGATGTGGCTTTATTACAGAAAAAAACATGCACAAATTTTGACAGATATAACTACTCACGTGCAAAGTTTTAGCCAAATGAAGAACAGAAATATTTTTCTCAACTTCCCAGTAGGAAGATGGCTCTGGGGCAATACAGACAGTCTGTTCTTCAGGCAAAGGTGAGGGACCAGCGCTCTGATGTCTGCTCTGCTGCCTCAGTCTCCAAAACCACATTTTGATACATCGTCTTTAAAAAGTGCTTACACTTTGAGAAACTTTTCTAGAAGTTCAATCCAGAATCAACTGGTGTGATCTGAGAACCCAAAGGAGGGGGCAGAAAATCACTATGTACAGAAGTAATTCCTTTTTAAATGGTTCCTTCCACTTGATCATTATCCTTACAGAGGTTTGAAATGAAATTTAATCGGTAATCCTTAAAAACTGCTTCGCTCTTTATAAGAAATGCAGTTATAATTGCCATAGTTGGGCATTCATTTAAATTCACAATTGGTCCTATCCTCTTTCTTTGCAGTTTGACTTATTTTAAGAAAAAAAAAATCCATTTTTATTTGTCTCTTATGAGAAATGAGATTATTCATTTTATTTATTTATTAGTTCATATTCTGGGCTTTTTCTTCATAGAGTAGACATTATTTTACAAGTAATATTCTCAAATTTTAATCAACTGTAACGTCTGGCAATCCTCTGAGGAAGTCTGCACCTTTGTGTGTGTTCAGCCTGACACTTCTCCTGTTCTGTGCCACGTCGGGAGATGCTGAGGGTGGGAACAGGAAGGATGGAGTTATTTTTGCTCCTGTGAGCCTCAGAGGGAGAGCAGAGCAACAGATCTTAGATGCACTCAAACCATGAGGAAGAGAAGATGGGAAGCAGATGGGAGGGCAGGTAGGAAGAGCTGCTCACAGGAGAAGAATCTCATGACAAGTGTTCTCTGGCAATACCACAGAGTGATCTGACCGACACATGTACTTGCCCTCCATCTGTCCCGCAAGCGGGTGCCCAGCAGTACCAAAGAGAAAAGAAACCCATCGCATCCCTTTAGACACAGAAGACCCAACGCCTTCTTGAAAGCAAAAGGATAAGACACAATTTCACTCCTTCTCTTCTTACTCCTGCAAAACACCTGGCAAAGTATCGTGTACTTTATAGATGCCAGTTCCATTCTCTCTCCCTCCCCTGGTTCAACTGACATTTGGTGAACACTTACCATGTGTTTGCCTCAAGACTATGAATATGAATAAGAGTCCTCACTCAGGAAACGTTTGGCCTTCCAAGGAAGATGGGCTTTTAAACAGATGACTTGCATCACCATGGAGTCCACACCCGGACTTCCTCTCACCCAGGCAGGTAAGAAGGCTTCAGGCAGGAGATGATACCTTGTATGAGGGAGAAATGTGGGGATAGCGTCACAAGCAGATAGCAAAGAATGATCCTAGACAGTGTGATAAGAACAGAGAACCACAAGCTGGTTGGCACTCCCTAAACATGGCATTCAAAGGAACAGGGTGAGCTTAAAGAGGCTGGGAGCAAGAGGGCCGGTGAGAAACCAGTCTAGAGTTCTCGGGAGAGGTCATCAAGGCTGAGTTGCCTTTTCATTTCATGTTCAACATCAGAGTCTCCATTCTCAACTACTAAACTCTCCAACAAAGGCATGATTAAGATATCATATGGTAACTGCTATGGCAAGGGAAACAAAAGTCTTGCAGTTACTCACTGAAGGCATATTCACCTTGACTAGTCAGCAATGGTGCAGATAGAGATTTGAAGCACGGGTAGGGATTAGTAAGATGAAGAGGGGTGGGAGGAAAGAAAGATCCGCTCTGAGTTATGAAGACCAGAGACAATGCTTTTCTTGGGACCAGGGAACAGCAGAGAACAAGGGATGGGAGAGGTAAGGATGATGCAGGGATCGATCTAGGAGGCTCTCACACAAATCACACAAAGGAGTTAGGACGCTGTAGGAGGCACTGTAAGCCAATGAACTATTTCCACCTGCACAGAGGCATGGACACATTTGTATCACAGAGAGATTACTGTGGCCATGTTTTAGGAAGTTGGTTCTGTGTGTCTTGATGTGAGCAAGTGAGTTGATGACAGTTATTACAAACACAAGAAATATTTGAGCAGCAAGAAAAGCAAGTTTGGGGACAAACTGAGGCATTCAGTTTGGGACATGTTGTGTTTGGGGTTCCTGTTATATGTCCGGTGCATCGGCAGAAAGGTCTGGGCTGACGATAATAATTTGGATCTTCGGGCACATAAACGGCATGTGCACAAAGGTCTGAGAGAGTGCGTTGTGAAGACCTCTGGGCTGTCAGCCTGTGCTACTTATTGAACGGCTGCAATGGGGAGCAACCCCTTGAGGAACAGGCTGGTGGATGAGGAAGGCCAAGGAAGGAAAAGGAAAAAATTTTGCTGGTGAGATAAGAATGAGATCAAGAGACACTAGCACGCTGCCACACTTAAAGAAACAAGGTAACCTCTAAAATAGGCATTAAAAGGCAGTAGATGGAGATGCTGCTGTGAGAACAGAAATGACCAACTTTGGGGGCTCACGTTAAATGCAGTTGTGGAGAGGACACTCTGACTTTGGTCTGAAGGAGGTCATTTAAAAGCGACATTAAAGGTAGAGACCCATTAAGAAGCTGTTACGATATCCAGGAATGTCCTGAACTCATACCAATGTGATAGTGTAGATAAGAATGAAGGCATCCAAAAAACCCTCATGAAGTAAGGTCCACAGGTCATGGTCGTTGCCTGAATGTGGGGTTGGGAAAGATGGGCAGTCTAGGAAGGTGAGTTGCTATTTACTTAAATAGAAGTGGGTCAATGTCAGTGCCACTAATTGAGAAGATAAGTTCTGTTGGAAGAGCAAGTGGCCAACGGAAGATTCCAGGATAAGGGCAGGGAAATACTGACTTCAATCTGGACATGTCAGTCTGACGCTTGCTTATCTAAATGCATCCACCTAGCAGAAGGAGGAGCATGCAAATCTAAAGTATAACAGGGAGACCAGAGTGAGAGACATAATTTTGAGAACCATTTGTATAGACTGAGTAATTAAACCATGAGGTTGGCTATTACTGAAGTGCTCAGACAGGATCACTTTGTAACAGAGATTTCCAAAATCACCTTATAAAACATAATGAATATGTTGCAATTATTTTACTCAAAAAACAGATAGACTTCTGGTTTCTGGACAAGAATGTGGGGATCTCAGATGTTGCCATTCCATCGAAATGACAAGGAAAAAGCCGAACAAACTGAAAAATCAACTCTTAGGTCTGTGAGAGAAGGGAGGTCACTGGGCAAACGGCTGATGCAAAGACCGGAGGGGTGGAGAGGCTGATACAGAGTATCCCTGCTCACAGAGCAGAAATCCGGATCAGAAACCCCACGAAGCTGTAACTGACAAACTGCTGGAGCTTCCATGCAGACCAGCCTGAGAGAGAAAAGCTCTGGGTGGGCCAGTCTTCCCAGGACCCTCTGGTTTTGTGAGTTTTGCAAGTTTTGCCTCCAGAGAAGCTGGGCCAGGTTCAAGAACATTCCTTTCTTGCTTTTAACAGGCAGAGGGCGAAAGTGACAATTTTGCACTATGTCAGAGTATTCTGTTCTTCTTAACAAGGCCTGCCCTCAAGGGAAATTATTTTACTAGATCCTAAATTAGAAGGGTTTTAACAGAGCCTAACCAACCTGAGGGAAGGGAAATAACCACCTCCACCCACTCTAGTGGGTCAGCCACGGCCAAAGGAGCAGGGCAGGACGGAGAAACGCACCTGCCTCACTGAAAGATTAAGTGCTATCACAGGATTACGGAATGCTTCCCCGCCCCACCACACCTCATTGCCAAAGCCCTATTTACCAGAGTTCGTTTAACCCAGTACCTCATGCCTGCCATTCAGCAAAAAATCACAAGGCGCACTAAAACACAAACACAGTTTGAAGACACAAGCGTCAGACCCAGACTCCAATATGGCAGAGATGTTGGAATTACCAGGCTAGGAATAGAAAACACCCGTGATTGATATGCAGGGAGCTCCCATGGGAAAAGCAGACAGTGTGCAGACCACGTGGGCAGTACAAGCAGAAGGGTGGAAATTCGAAGAAAGGATCAAAAGGGAATGTTAAGAGATGAAAAACGCTACTGTAGAAAGACCGAGGTAAAAGGGAAAACCATGTTCAATCTCTTCTCACCCTTCCACGTCCCCTTTTCCCCAAAACCTCTTCAGCTTAATCAAGGAGAAGCATCAGTCCGGTGCTGAGAGAAGGAAATGGACAGCAATCATGTAAAGCACAGTCTGGTCCCTTTGACCAGGACGGAATGCTCGGGATCCGCATCCTGCTGTCCCCACGCCACCTGCCCTGTGCCTTCATTAGGCTCGGCTACCTGCAAATTTTTTTTTAATGAAGATGATTTTATTGAATTACAGAACAGGGCACATAAAAATTAAGCATTTGCATAAAATGTAACCATTTATTCAAAATTAGAAACTTTAAATATTAAAAAGTACATTTTTGGTAAGTAGCTAAACATTACCCATTTATTTATTATTTAAAAATGTTGTGATTAAGGCAAATATTTAGGTATGCACTGAATCCCCCAAAAGGCAGAAAGGATAATAAACTATAGTTTGTTATTAAAACAAATTAAAATTCTTTTTTATTTTGTTTTCTTTTTTTAAAGTTTTTTATTACTTTATTGTTGTTCATTTACAGTTGTCTGCATTTCCCCCCCCTTCCCCCGCAACCCCAGCCAACCCCACCCCCCTCCCCCGCTACCACCCTCCCCCTTGGTTATGTCCATGTGTCCTTTATAGTGTTTCCTGGAACCCTTCCCCCCACTGTTCCTTACCCCTTCCCCTCTCGCCATTGTTAGATTGTTCTTAATTTCAATGTCTCTGGTTGTATTT